>JZKD02S1950821.1:26158-53067 GCA_000966675.3 Picea glauca
TATATATATATATATATATATATATATATATATATGCATGCAAATTATGGTATTCCTAATTGTAGGTAGTCTATGTATTTTGTAAAATAATTGCAAGTATATGTCTGTGAAAAATCTTGTGTGACTGGTAAATATGAGAAGAATATGAACTTGTATAGTCGTCGTGCATGTGCATAACCTAAATATCTATTCTAAATTGAGGGGAAAGATGTCCCTGCTCATCATGCATACTGTTGTAATCTTTCTCATATATATATATATAATTTTGTGTGTACCTGTTCATCTCGGGGTTAGGAAGCCCAAGATTAATAAGTCTTTCTGAAAATGTGGCAATACAAAGAGACCCTGGGAAAGTTGTGGATTTCCTTGGACAATTTAGAGGTCCCTGAGACTTGGTAAGTCTTGTAAAGGACTCAGAGAAATACTTCGTGAAAATGGATAATTTCTGGAGTGGATTGGTAAGTCAGGGGGAAACCCTAACTCACCTTGGAGGATCATAATCATTGCTTTGGGGTCGTGGTTAGATATGGGACCTTTATTTGAGAAGGGGAGAGAATAAATATCACTCATGAATCCCACAGAATGGATAGATCTTTACCCTCCATCAGAGTAGATTGTGATTCCTAGAGAGGGTGTACTCCGAATAACCGAGGATAATTGAATCCATCAAAGGGTATATGTGAAATATTTTGGACCATTAGATCTATCATGTTGGATATGGTAAGAGACCGAGGGCATATAATACCTAGTGCTTTCACAACCATTGTATTTGACATGGTGATCATATCTCAGTCGTAGATCATAAGGGGAGTGTTATCAACGTCCCATGGTTGGAGTAACCCTAAATGTTGAGGTGAAGGAATTCCAAAAAGGGAAGTGAGAGGGATGATATGGGCCTTCCATCAAGGGATAAACCATGATTAATATCTTTAGTAGATCACCATGAATCTCTTTTGATCAAGACTAAGAGAAGAGGTGATTTAAGTGTGACGTGTCATGTTGACCATGGCTGCCAATGTGTCTAGAAGGAACACGTGTCAACCTATGATTGAAGGAATGACCAAGAGGGATCCCTTGTCGAGTTGTACTTTGGGACATATGTCCTTAAAATTGAATCGTCATATCGACGAGATGTAGAAATCCCAACTATCCTTCAAAGGAAGTCAATCGAAGTGGTCACAGATACTAGGAAAGGCTTTGTTGGGCCTTTTGTTTTGATAAATAGAAGTTGTGCAAGATACCACAAATCCATATAACCAAGCAAAGGAAGGAAAATAAGGATGAGAGAAAGAGCGTGAAAAATAAAGGTGTTGGAACAAAAAACGGTTGGAGGCCAGTGTACAATTAATTTTGGGAGTAGTTGAAACATAATCAAGAAGAGGAGAGAGTTCACGGGTTCTCAATCGACAATAAGAGGATTGTAATCAGAATGAGGTAGGGTAGTGAGAACTATTGAGTAGTGATAACTAGTCTTGTGCCATATTCAAAATGTAAGGGAAAGTAGTTTTGTATTACTGTAGAGGTAGTAAGGGAAAGAGACTGGAGAGAACATGATATGTTCTTGTACTATCTTGAAATGTACTTGTTGATTCTCTCTGGAATGAATTTGTATATGTTTGAGATAAGTTGTGCATGTATTTTGAGTAAAGACTTTGTTATAATAAAATAATGAGGGGGATAAAATTTGAAAGAATATATTTGTATATGATGATTTATATTTCCATGGAATGATACTATGTTTTGTCTATTATGCATGATGCTTTTATATTTATTTATTTGTTTTTTGCAACTCTGTTCTTCTGTACTGGGTTATGAGGTGTTAAAAACTATAACATGGTTAATATATATTGTGCAATAATGATATTAATATGGATAAATTTTATATCTAACTAAGCATTCTCCTTACCCTTCCCTAATTCTCATGTCACGGTTGCGCTTCAGGTGAGACTTCTTCCCTTCCTGAAAGATGAAAGTGCCAATGCACTAGACTACATTATGTTAGAAAAATAGGATCACAGAGCGAGAAAATAAGAAAAATGTGTCAATAAAACATAAAAGATACACAATACAATAGAGACACTAATATATGCGGTTCACCCAGTGTGGGCTACATCCACTAGAGAAATTGCTAGGTCCTTCCTTTTTATTATCGATAAAAATGAAGGGATACAACCTACAACACACCCATTGTAACTTCCTCTTCTTTCTCTCACAATCTCCTCTCTCAGAATACAATAATCACACACCTACACAGCCGCAATACAATTGCCTCATGAAATAGGGTTTCCTTCTAGGGAAAAATACCTAAAATAACTTTTACTGTCATATATGTGACCTTATAATGAATGGTCTAGATTGAATACAAAATTACAATATTTTACAAGGAAATATTTACTTCTGGGGCTTCGCCCCAAAACTCCTTCTGGGGGTCTTTTGGCCCCCAGACCCCACAGGGGGGGAAATCCCCTCATGCTATCCCCCCACGTGGAGGGTTATACATTATTATAGGGTGTACAATATTCATGGGGTATAAACATGGATGAAATAAAATACCTCTTAATCAGGAAGGTAATCGGGCTCCACAACCAACACATTGGTACCCTTTTGTTGTTAATCTGAAGAGGACCCTGGTCGGACAACTTTGCGGAAACAAATGGTTCCATTTCTGAGACCTTTTCTTTAAAGGGAACCTGTAAGGAGGATGCTTCCTAGGATCCACATATATGATTTTTGGTAGTGGTCAAAATGGAAGTGTGATGAATTCATATGGAAGGAAGCATACTTACAAAATTTGAACTAGAACACCGTAAGAGATTATGTCTTCTACTTGGAAAGATCGAGCGACCAATATGAGATATTCTGGGTAAAATTCCCTAAAGAGATGTTACATTGGGTAGATAAGCTACAGGAAGATCCAAAGTTCAAATAATCTGTCAAGAAAATCTATACTTGGGATACAAAGAAGTTGGTAGAGCTCCATCATCTAGATCACCACATTACTTGAGCAGTGGATTTATGGGTTGACACGACTTTGTAGGGTTATATCATTGAGTTTGTAGCAGTGAATCATCAATATTTTTCATGAGTAGAAGAGATATTCAATAAAGGTACACATGAAATATTGTTGAGGGAAACTCCCATGTGGATCAAAGTCTTCTTGATGGAAGAGGGGATGTTAATCGTTCCCTCGAGTGATATGGCAACCTAAACACCTGCGCTCAGGGTGGGGTGATATTGGGGTAGGTTCATGACCTAAGAAGGGGAAAATGTTCTTTGATATATGGAGGATTGAAAAGAGCAGAGACCAAGAAGTAAGCGATCCATGAGGAGAGCCTCCATAGTTGAGAAATGGTGGTGGGGAAAGGTAAAGAAAGCAAAAAAGTAGTCTGAGGTGTTGTAGAAAGAAATAGGACTAGGAGAAATAGATTGAATAAAGACAAGAGAGTTGTGGAAGTTGTGAAGACAAGAAAGGCTGGTCAGTCTAAGATTGTAGGAAATAGATGTGTGGATATAAATAAGTCCCCAAGTGGGTGGATGAGAAGAGGAGTGCGTAGAGGCAAGGGAAGACAAAGGTGGTCTGGATCTTGCAAAATAAAGAGAATATTCAGCCTCGATCTCAGGAGGACTGGGAAATGAGGCAGAGTAGGATTCTCTAGAGAAATAAAGTGAGACCCCCCAGATCAAATAAACCCTTCCAGAATTCAATGGAAACATCACTAAGTCTCCCATCCCCCAGGCACCCTCTATGCCCTTGGTAAGCTCCATACCACATACTCATGAAATTTTTATTCCGTTAAGTTCATTCAATCTGTCAAAATCCACAGCATTGAACAGTGGGAGGATATTAGAGTCTCATGGAAAATCACAACTAGGGCCATTAGGATTCATTTTGGTAGGAACATTAAGAACTAGAATGGTTGGACACACGGGAGGCTCAATTGCTTGATACCCAAAATTCTGGGGTAAAGGAGACAAGGATGTAGAAAAGCACTAGTTTCTATGTGAGGCCATTTTGAGGTTGAGAGGGAATTTGGATGCGAACAAGTTAGTGGAATTCTAAAATACTTTGAGGGGTCATGCCCTCAAGTGGTACTTGAAGTCTATTGATCCTAGGTTGCAAGGACAATCCTTTACCCTTGACCAAGTGTGTCATAAATTCATCTCTGAATTCAAGTTATCTCGGTTAGAACAACAAGCTCTCTCTGAGTAGCGAGAGATTCAATATAGAGAGGGTGAATCTACATGGGAGTATAGTCAAAGGTTTAAGGATGCTATTGGGAGATTAGCACATCCAATTCTTGAATACCATCAAAGGGAATGGTACATCCAAGGTATTCTACCTTGTATGTGAATCCCCTTGACACAACAAAGAATATCCACCTTGATAGATGATTTGAAACAATCAATGAAGATTGAATCCATGGAAGGATACCCGAGTAGTCTGAGGGTAAACAGACCTTTGGTAGAACCAAACCTATTGTAACTACAGGGACAAATATCAACACTCATGGAGAAGATCCAGGAATTGAATCTACCCAGACCAGGACATCCTAAGTTTAGTGCACAAGGTGTTATACAGAGAGGCATCTAGAAAATGATTGTTTGCAGATGAGGATAATGGGACCTCCACACAACCTGATGCCCCCCTTCCTATAATACCAACGAGAGGAGATGAAAATTTATCTGCAGCTCCACCATTCCATGCATGTGTTCAATACCATGCTTTTCCAAGAACCCAAATAACCTAGACAACTGAGTACTATGAAATTTGTTGGACTCACGGGCATGTACTGAAGCACGGCCTCATCCTACAGAATTATACAACTACACCTAATATAATACATTAAAATTTTTTCATGTATACAATGCATACTACAAGCCAATGTAGATCATTAGATGTTCTTGCCGATAGATTGGATCAGAAAACATTTAGGATAAATGAAACACCCCAAGGACCTAGAAGAAGTCAGGGGAGTGGGGTGGAGGTGGATTTAAATGAGGGATGAATGGAGGAGGAGGACCATGCCAATGTTACAATTCTGATGAACAAGGACACATGGCTAGAGACTATCCTCACCCAAGACGACCATGGTTTTCACACTATAGAACTAATGTTCATGAAACCAAAGATTTCCTAGATCTGATCGAGAGGTGGGAGGATCGAGTTTTTCAAAGAGGAGATAACTTCATAGGCTCAAAACATAGGAGGGAAGTCAAATGGAATATACCCAAAATCATCATGATCACTCATGGAGGAGAAAAAATTGTGGCAGATGCAGACAATCCTCTCAAGATTAAGAAATAATTCCCTAAGGATGACATGTATGACCCTTTGAAACAAAAAGTATTTTTCAGATATGCAATAGAAATATTTAAAGGTATATATACTCCATAAATATTATAAAGTCATCCTAAATTCAAGCCCCTGCCTTCAACCCAATATTTCTCAATCCCCTGCCTCAAGACCTGTGCCCAAGAATCCTATAAACTCGAGAAGACACCCTGAGTAGTCCCGGAATGTAATTAACCTCTTGTTTCAATTATTCAGTGAGATCTTGGGAGATGATTGAGTTACTAAGAAGTTTTGAAACATAATGTACCTAGTCTTGGTAGATGAGGGAACTCTAGAAACCATTGTAACCACCAATCTCCCTGAGAAGAATACACAGAGAATACAAAGAAGGAAGGTATGAACTAAAAAATAATTTAGGTTTGAAGCCCAATTAGATGACTTTGAGATTAAAGACACCATGTTGGACTTAGGATCAGATGTCAATATCCTACCAAAAAATAATTGGGAAGCTCTAGGGAAACCTCAATTAGTGTATTCCCCCATCCAACTAAGAATGAAAAACCAATACTTCATTTTCCCAGTAGGGAGGCCAGAAAATTTGGAGGTATATGTTGCAAGAGTTAAAAAAACAACTTATTTCGAAGTGATTGAAATCACGAGAGACTAATACCCTTACCCTTCCTTATTAGGATTTGAATGGGCATATGAGAATTATGTTTTCATTGACTTTAAGAGGGACACCATGACATTTGAGGAAGATGGAATAAAGGTAGTCCAACCCTTAGATCCATACTTGGGGCCTAGATATACTGAGCCAGTGGATAATAACATGGAGTCAAAAATTATTGAACAATTATACACCATAACAATAGGGATGAGGCTGAATTATATTAACCCCACTGGAGACAGATCTCTATATTGGAGGATCATACAGTAAGCCAACGAGGACTCATAACTGGATTTTGAAAGTTGGTAGCAAGGTTCATATGAAATATTCTCAATATGTTTCACAACTATCATGTAAACGAGATGGATTGGAACCGGGATAAGGAATCACCCAACATATGATGGTACTTCAGAATTGGACAAATTTCTCACCAACATAGAAGGAAAAGTTGCGCCAGAGAAAATAATCTCAGTTTTTGATATAGCCTTGAAGGATACCCCAACTAGATGGTGGGCTACTCACAGGGCCTTGATTCTGGATTGGGAGGATGAAAAGAGATATATTTGATGTAGATTCCCTAGTAGCGATCAGTTGAAAGAAGATATGAGCATGGATTTTCAAGGTACAAAACTGTTTGATGGGAAGTATGACCCCAAAATGCACATCGATCACTAATTAAAGAAATGGCGAGTTGCGGAAGTACCCTCTCAACTATGGGTTCAACTATTTTCCCACTTAGTAGGTGCGATCCTAAAATCATGGTACACACATGAAGAGACCAAAAGATAAACAAGTTGTTAGCAGACCTTAAAAGACCAATTTTGTAGAGATTTCTCCTTCATTGGTAAGTCCCCTGAGCTTCACTTAGTCCTTCAAAGAATTCAAGAGATGCAATTTACTAAAATTTGTAAGCAAATATCAATCCCAATAGTATGTTCTGATCATGCCCATTTTCTTCAGTCTAATACAGGCCACAACCCTATCATAATTCCTTTAGCTTGTTGTAAAATTGATAAATTCTTGGAAGAATCCAATGAATTAGAATAACATAAAAAACTAAATATCAAAGAAACTGAAGGTACTAGAGAAATCCAGGACACTATTCCTGGTCATACATGTAGCTCCTATAGCCATCCCCTAAAGTTGTGGAAATTAAATATGAGTGAAGATCATCCTAAAATAGATTCCATAGGAGATTAATGGGATGATAAAACCATGGATGAAATCTAGAGCCTATTGTAGGAATGTGAGGACTTATTCCCAAAAAAATTATCATAACTAAAAGGCATAAAAGGATTCATGGGGGAAATGAATATAGAGATAAAACTCAACTCAAAACCCATGAATCACAAACCATATCATCTCAATCCCAAGGAAAAATAGAAGGTCAAGAAGGAAGTGGACAAAATTCTTGCAACATGACTGATACTTCATGTTGAAGAAGTAGAGTGGGTTAGCCCCATATTAATATAAATCAAGAAGGAAACAAACATCATTCAGGTCTATGTCGACTAAAAGAGTCTGAATTTGGCATGCATGCACGATTCATTTCTGACACCCTTAAGCAATGAGGTGTTAGATCAAGTGGCGAGGAAATAAGCTTATTCATTTACAAATGGATTCTCGGGGTATCACCAAGTAATAATTTCAGAAGAAGACAAGAAAATGACCACATTCATAACTGAGTGGGGGTCATTCATGTACAATGTGATTCCCTTTGGCTTAAATAATTCCCCAATAGTCTTTTCCAGGATCATTATAAAAAAATTTATTGACTTCAAACACAAGTTTATAGAAGTCTACATGGTCAATTATATTGTATATAGTTTATTGAAGGAGCATGTAGGGCTACTATAGTTGATGTTTTATAGATGTTGGGAATTACTGATATCTCTGAACCTAAGTGTATTTCTGCGTATCGCACGACAACCTTCTATACCACATTGTTTGTTGGGAATGAGTCACGGTGGACCCAGATAAAGTTGTGGTTATATTGAACATGCCACCACCTAAAAGTGATAAACAGTTCCAATCGAATCTTCGGCATACATTATACTACTGTAGGTTCATCAGAAGATATGCAAGTATCACTGCACCACTGGATAAACTATTGAAGAAGTTCAAAGAATTTCGATGGAAAATTGAATGTGATAAGGTGTTTGATATGCTCAAATAAAAAAACTCATCATTGCACGTAGTTTTATATACCCCAAACGAGATAATGAATTCCATGTACATGTGGATGCATCAGGTATCACCCTGGGAGCCATTTTGGCACAACCAAGAGAAGGGAATATAGACCACCCTATCTAATTTTCTAGAAAAAAAATTTCTCAAGCCAAACACAACTACATAACAATCAAAAGGGAAGATATAGCCATGATTTATGCATTGAAAAAATTTAGACACTATTTACTAGGCTCTCATTTTATGTTTTTTACTGACCATTCTGCATTGAATTACCTAGTTAATAAGATGGTCCTTGAGGGAAGGATTTGAATATGTCTCTTACTCTTTCAGGATTTTTCATTCGAGGTAATTGCCAAACCTAGAAGATGTAATGTAGGTCTGGACCACCTATCCATATTGGAATCAGGGGAAAGTGGAAGATCAACGGACGACCAACTCACCGATGCATACCTATTTTGGATTGAAGCCATCCCAAAGTATCTTGAAGACATTGCTACCTTCCTCATCTTGGGGACCTGTCAATAAAATTATTCTATAAGTCATAAATGACACCTGGTGGTCGAAGAAGTAGGCTACCAACTGATTGCAGGAAAACTATATAATATGGGACTAGATAGTATCCTCAGAAGGTGTTTCCTAACCCACGAGAGGAAAGATATCATGTGGGAATGCCACAATGGATTTGAGGGAGGACATGTTGGAGGGAAATGTACGACACTAAAGATACTTCAAGCTGGGTTATGGTGACCAACATTATTCAAGGATGCTAAAGATTATGCTAGGTCTTGCAACATTTTCCAAATAGTAGGGAAGCCATCACACAAATATGAATTACCTCTTCAACCAATGTTATAACCCTAATTTTCACCAGACATACTTACTTGACATCATGCCATCTCATACGCTCTCTTTCCCTCTAGTGAACATACATCCTGCAAAAAACCAAGTTCGAGAGGGTTAACTCTTGCCCTTTTAAATTTTTTACATTAAATGAAGGATCCACACGGGCTGTAATGCTGACAGTAGCATGTACATGTGGGCATTTTTTCTTGTACCTGCATGTACACTCAGGGTGTCATAAGACAACCCACGTGGACTTAGGGCCAACCTTTTAAAAGGTTGATGCCCCTCCAAAAAATGAATTTAAATGCATAAAGAAATAATTAAATTGCAAGAGGGGGTAGTAATTACTTAATTGATCCAATCAGAAGCTCATTCCATCCACTAAATCTCCTGGAATCAACTCTCTTAACGAAGGGGTGTTTTTGGCTCCACAGTCAATTTCTCAGTTAACAATGGTGATAATGAGCTGCCAACTTCTATTTCTAGACTTTTTAGCCTCTTTTTGTCATTTTTTAGACCCTTTTGTCATTTTTTCTAAACTAAAAATCATTTAGCATGGTTCAAGAGTTTTCTTTGGATTGTCAAGAGAAGTGTTACTTTGGGCATTTGGAAAATTTTTGGAGATTTGGGCCATTTTGAAGGTCCTTTGGTAAAAAGTCATTATTTCAACTCCTTGCATTTAAATTAGGATTCCACCTCCACTTTTTGCATCTTGTTGTCTTTTCCTCTTTGCCATAGGATCGATCCCACCGAGTTGCGACACATAAAAATAATTGCTTCTTTAGGAGTGTCGTAATTTAGTGGTAGAGCCTACCTTAACATGGATTCCCTAGGTAGATCCTGGTTGCATTTTTGTGTCCATGCTGTCACTAAAACGACTATAGGCCTAGGAGTCCTTACTAGCTTTTCCTGATTATGAGTTTGATCCTCATTTTCATAATTCCATATCACTCTTGACCTCACGCTCTGGACTCCCAAAACTTAACAGGTCTTCTTTTAAGCTCTTTTCATACCCTCTAAATGTGAAAATATTGTTGAGCGATCTTGTTGACCTTCACGCTTGCTAAACGGAAATTTGAAGTCACATCTATCCGATGATAGTTTACCCCTTTTTCAGTCTGGATGGTCAATTGTATGAACAAAGGTATACTCTAGAATCCCTGGTTCTCTAGAAGAGTACTCTCAGGTATAATTTTAACTCTTTTTCGGGCCTGAGGGACTAAAATTACGAAAAAGGAACCCCCACAGAGTCCATAGTTAATCTCTTTTTAGACTCCCTAAAATTGAAAAGATTGTCGAGTGACCTTATTCTTTCACACTCATTAAAATGGTCCAGAAGAACATTCTTGATGGAGTCCATAGTTAAGCTTTTTTCAGACTCCTTAAAAATAAAAAAAATGTTGAGTGACCTTGTCTTTATCACACTCGTTAAAATGGTTTTGAATAGACATATGGTCTATACTAGTTTACCCCTTTTTCAAGCTGACTAGACTATATTAAAAAAAGGTACCCTAGCGGAGTCTTCTTTTCAATTTTTTCAGACTCTCTAAATATGAAAAACCATCGAGCTTACCTTCTCTGTGCTCGTTAAAGTTACATCGAAGGACGTTACCATTGTGTGTTTTGTTAACCACATTTTCATACCTACGTCTTTGGCCTCATGATGGATCCATGTTGCTCTCAACTGAACCATCTGAAGCATGCCTTATACGCAATCCCTATAGAACTTTGCCTCTGTGTCTTGACACCTTTGGCCCTTGGAGGATTTCTCCTGAGTGTCCTTTTCTTACATATGTCCCTTTTCCCTGAGCATCCCTATGTTCCATGCACTTGGAGCTAGTATGTTTGTGACACTTGATCCTCCTTTGTAACGTATCATTCTTTTATTCTTTTTCCAAAATTATTGAAAAAGACAAAAAAATAAAATATACCCCAAAAAGAGGAAGGGAAAAGTATTTTATTTTTATTGGTAGCACAATGAGTCTCCCTTGGATAAAGCACATCCTTCCATTTGTTCTTCAATCTCTAGGATTTAATATGACCTTAGGCAGTTGTTCTTTCTACATAGAACTGTTTCCTCCTCTGTTTGGTTATTCTTCCAAACATATGGAGAGTTTGTGTTGTCTCCTACATCATGAACTTATGTCAATGCCATGCTGCCTGAGTCTCATCATTTGTCGTGCTATTGTCCAAGGGAATTTTTTACCAAGCCCGAGTCAGCCCATCTGAAGTTTGTCTCTTTCCCTCATGCCCAACCATCCCGAAAGTCCAATCAAGTCTTTGTTTGAAATCAATGAAGCCTTCAGACTGATCATCAAGATCCTCTAGTCCATGACCGATGAACCATCGAAGACCTCTGGGTAGTGAAGTCGTACACTCATATTACACTCCTATCCAAGTTTTGAAGATTTTGAAGTTGATGCTCGAGCTCTGAAGACATCAACTCCAACCATTAAGCCTTATCAACTTCTAGAAGATAGATACTATACATGTATATCTTTTTTATTTTGAGATGTAGATCCACTGTGTATTGCTCGCGGCTACACTTTATATAGTTATATGACATGGATCTACAATTTATTTGATTGGTAGCCATGATTTTATTCCGAGCATGGGTATGCCCGCCTTGGTGAGACAATTGTTATTTTGCAGATGGCACCTCCTGAATTCTGGTCCCTGGGCTCACCGGTTTGGTATGTTGATAAAGATTGATAATGTATTTCGACTATCAGATGCTCTTCTGACCTCACACATTAGGGGGCATATGTTATAACCCTAATTTTCACCAGACATACTTACCTGACATCAATCCATCTCATATGCCTTCTTTTCCAAGCCAGTATTGAACAAATCTTCTTAAAATGACCCTTTTTAAAGGCCCATGCGCCTTGCTCCACTACAACCTATGTGTACAATCTAGTTGACCCACTACAGCCTGCGTGTACCTACAAAAGCATGAAAAATGGAAAGTTGTTGATGGAACAAACAGTTTTGGGTAAGTTAACTAAACCTTTCGACCATGCATGGCCAGTCATTCAAATAAATAACTAGCTCCTTCTAGCCTATAAAAGAAGGGGTAGGGGTCCCATTTGAAAGGAGGAAAATCATAGTAAAGAAAATCTACCCAAATTCGTATTCCCCTTTGCCCAAGATTTTGCAACCATTTTTTGATTTCAATGAAGAAGAGAAGCAAGTGTGTTAGTAGTTGGTGCACAGTAAAAGAGGAGCCTAGGACCAGATTCATGGAGCAGTGGTCGACTTCATCATTGTAAGTTTCTTTAGTGAAGTTAATAATAAATAAGTAATTTTCCCATCCCACCATATGATGTTTTCATTGTTTATTGCATACATGTTGATTAAATATCTAACCCATTAATCCAGATATCAAATGCATGTGGAGTTATTTGTTTGTCTCTTGTGAATACAGGTCATCCTTGGGAGGATATTTGTAGCCAAAGAGTGACCAAGCGTGAAGAGGGATCGATACCAAACATCGGAAATAAGGTATGTTCACTTGATCTTCTTAACTGTGTATTTTCTTAAGAATAATGGGGATTAGGTCTGGGATGATGGTAAAATGTAGGAATATTTAGGTCTTTTCTGCATGCATGATAAAACCCTAAGTGTTAGTTTGTAGGGGGATTTCCCACTCACAACATCCAGTTAGAGTACTTCAGGCGTTTGAGAAGTGGGTTGTTGAATTTGTTGGACCAATTAATCTACCTGCCAAGAATTCAAAGGCCATATATATCATAAACGCAACATACTATCTCAGGCGGTGGGATAAAGGAGAGGAAGTTTAAGATTTTTCAACATATACTACTTCCAAATTCATAATTGAGAACATTATTGCTTGGTTTGGATGTCCTGGGAGCCTTACTAGTGATCAAGGTAGTCACTTCATCAGCAACACAATCACAACATTGATGAAAAAACTCCTCATCCAACACCATAAGGGCATTCCTTATCATCCACATGCTAATGGGACAGTGGAGGAATTCAACAAGATTTTATAAAGAGGATTGACGAAGGTGTGTTGTGAAAACATAGAGGATTAGGATGATAAAAATTCAGTAGTGTTATGGCTTATAAGACTACCACAAAGAAGTTGCACAAGTATACCCCATTTCAGCTGGTTTATGGTAAGGAAGTTCTTGTCTCTGCAAGGTTTATCATTCCTAGTCTCTATATAGCACTGGCTACACATATGGAAGATGATGAATCAGTTTCTCAAAGGATTGGAGACTTGTAGTAAATCAACGAAGCAATATTCTTAGTTGATTTTCATCATTCAGTGGAAAAATATAGGCATAAATCTTGCCATGATAGACACATTAAGTCTAAGAGGTTTGAATAAGGGGATAAGGTACTCCTCTATGATAGTCATTATCAAAAACATCCAGAAAAGTTTCACATGCATTGGTTAGGTCCATTCATAGTCATTGAAATTCAACAGTATGGTGCAGTCAATCTAGCACAACTGGATGGTATCCTTCAACTAGGTTGGGTGAATGATTCATGCTTGAAGCCCTACATTTCCCACACTTAATGATGCAGGAGCATCTCTCCATGTCATCCAGCCAGCCAGCCATCCATGCCAGTGAATTCAAATCGCACGCTAAGAGAGAGGCGCAACCTCATTTAAATCTGAATTCAATGTAATTTAAATGTTTAAGTTGTTGAGTTGGGAAGTCGTGCCTTTGTGCAGTTTGTAGATAAGATCGACTTAAAATGTTTGTATGGTTGAGATCTAGATCTGATTCTGGACTAGACAGCCCATTCAATGTAATTGAATAAGGTAGGTAGGTTGGAGGGAAGAGCTCTAAGAGCCCCCTCAGGTAAAAGAGATTTAGAGTATCTCATTTTGAAATTAAGTCGTGTAATGGTAGTAGAAGAGAATCTACAAGTAGAGAGCAGAAGAGAAGAGCGGAGACCTTGTTATAGGCCGTGCTCAGGAACACCTTGTACAAACAGGCATTTGCCATTTTAATATAAACAGAAGGAGTTTTTCTTGCAGGTATTCTGTGTTAAATGAGTGTCTGTGAGTGTTCTTTTAGCCTGTAGATGTATACTGTAGTTGTGCATTTTGCAGGAGTGTGTTTGATTTCAGGTGAAGGTCTTTGAGGCTTCACACCAGGAGGGTGTGATAGAACACTGTGGGTTCTGATAGCCATGCACAGAGGATGCACTTCTAAACACTACGGGTTCAGACAAAGACGTGCGGCGGGACAAAAACTGAAGTCAACAACTCAGTGAAGACCTCAAGGTTGTTGAATACCTTGGAGGCAAGGATGTGTAGGAGAGACATAGTTGTAGAGAGAATTATGTCGAGGATTCTGTGGAGCTCTTCCAGGTGGGCATTGAGCCAGTGCAAGGAGTGCACAGAGGAAGAACTCTGCTGTGAGTTCAGAAAGAGGACCATAATCATTGAGGATTCTGTAGAGCTCTGCCAAGTGGGCATTGAGCATATGCACAATGGTGCATTTGGAGGAACTCTGTTGTGAGTTCAGAAAGAAGAGATAGAATCATTGAGGATTCTAAAGAGCTCTACTAGGTGGGCATTGAGCGGGTGAATAGGATCCCAGGAGAACAAAACTGTTGGAATTTATGAGAAAAGACACTTTGCCAGGTGGGCATTTGAGTCATTGTGCAGACAGGAACAGGAGAAGAGAACTCTTTGAGTTCTAAAATTAAAGGAAGAATCCACTGAGGGATCTTCACAGGGTTGTTGAACACCTTGATAGTCTCAGCAAGAGGTTGCTTGAGGAGAGAGGATAGCCAGGAGGGCATCCATATTTCTCCATCTGCAGGAGAAGAAAGAAAGAAAAAATCCCTTAGGGGTTTGGGTGGTTGAGAAGCTCGGGGGAGATAGCACGTTGGGTGCATGAAGACCCTGCAAAGGCACAGGAGTTGAAGAATCCCTCAAGGATTCAGAAGAAGAGATAAGCTTATGAGGACGATTGCTTTTACACACAGATTCATGACTACAAGGAGTGTAGAGGCTGAAGAACTCTTTGGAGAGTTCAAATTTATCAAAGCTTAGGAGGGACAACGTTTCTATGCACACATCGGAACTCAGAGTCGAGGAGTTCGTAGAGGAGAAGAGAAGACAAAGGTTGAGGCCTTTGGAAACCTGGAAATTCTTCCAATTCTGGGAAGAAGTGTGCAGAAGCTCAGGAGGGAGCATAGCAACCGTCGGATCGGCAGGAGAAGAAACCTAAGCCGTTGAAGATTTCACATCCAGAGATCATCAAAGGGAGCACGCGGAAAGAAAGGATCTGCACCGTCAGATCTGGAGAAAATTTCCTGTCAGCCGTCAGATTGGATAGGAGTTCCACGAGGTTTACCTTCATGGACAGGAGGCAGAAAATCCCAACGAGGGCGTGGCCATTGGGATATCGCATATCGGGATATCGGAGATATCAAAGACAAGAGATCAGAGATTTTCATGGGAAAAGTCCCAGAAACGATATGAGCCATCCGTTTGTGGGGACATGTGGAAAATATCAAAATTCCATTGGCATATCAGGGGTCAGCGTTTCACGAGTCTTGGAGACAAGGCACCCAGGACACTTGGAGTCGCGAAATTGCGAGGAGAAATCAGAACCATCCATCTTGAGGAGGATGCGTGGAAGTAATCGAGCGCCATCAGGAAAAGTACTGAAAGGGAGGACTCCATTGGAGTTTCTGGAGTCAGCAAATTGGGAGTTCTTTGAGAAAGAGGTCGGGTAAGTCCAAAGTGAAAACCCCGATACAATCAGAGCCGTCCATCTGTTGGGACAGGTGGCAATCATCGAGAGTCATCAGATTTTTGGCCATCGGGACTCACACAGGTAAGTATTTTTTGGTTTGGCATTTGGCAATGTCCGAGGCTTAATCTGGACCATCCATCCATTTGGGATGTGTGTCGAAGACCCGAAGAAAGTAGGGGATAGACATATCGGGGATTCCGTGGACACAAAATCTTTGCATTTAGGAATCGAGAAGTCCGAAACCCTGATAAGGAGAAAGGTGCCATTGTGGTCCAGTTGTCAGCGCCTCGGATAAGGAGGAAAACCCCGTTGTGTGGGAGCCAGCTGTCAGCATATCAGAGAAGGAAGAAAGCTTCATTATGTGGGGGACAGCTGTCAGCCTATCAGGATTTGGTGGATCGGTAGTCCCGTGAGCCAATGCATTGTGGCATTGAAAACCCTGAAACCCCGACGAGAGACAAGACTGAGGTCACGGGGATAACGGTCATATGGGCCAGAGCCTAGTCAGGAGGGCTAACGCATAAAGAGCGCGTCGGGATTCGAGGGATCGTGAATTCTGAGGACGATTTCATTTCAACATTGGAAATCTTGAAACCTTAATGAGGAGGTATGGTTGTGGTCATATAGGGGGAGGTCACGTGAACCATGAGCTTAGCCTGGAGGGCTAATAGGAATTAGAGCACATCGGGATTTTGATGTCCAAGATCTTGATAGGAGGATATAAGGTTGCGGTCTTATGAGAGTGGTCATATGGACCAGAAGGCATAGGCAAGAGGAGCTAAGACCGGAAGAGAGCTCATCAGTGATCGGGGATTCAAGAAGTAAAGAACTCTTGACGACGGGGAACGCAAAACCCCGAAACCTGAAATTAAGATCGGGAAAAGTCACAGGCACGTGCAGAGGCCATGACAGGGAGAAAGAAGGACCTATGGATCGGGTTTTTAGCAGGGATTCCATTGGGAGTCCAAAGAGATAATTCAGCTCGAAGAAGGGGATTAGAACGATCCTGAGAGCTGGTGAATTAAAGGGGAATTTTCTCACCTGCGTCAAGTGGTATCAGAGCGGGATTTCATCTGTAGATTTCAGGTGAAGCGATAAGGGAGAAGACAGAGCACTGGAGACTCTGTGGTGGTTTTTTGCAGGTAGGAAGCAATCAAGAAAGTAGTCAGGGAGACTATAAGATGAAGCTGGTAGAACTCTTAGTGCAGAGTGACAGCAGCAGATTTTCCAGGAAGGCAAACAGAGAAAGCAACATGGCTACTGAAGGCCATAGGCATGCTGGGAAGAAAATCAAGGCAGAAAAACTTGCAGAAATGGATAAATAAATGGATAAAGAGCTCTATGAATTAAAGGCAGACATAGAGAAGCTCAAACTATGGATGCGACAGGATAGGAGGTCGAGATGGATGCGTGAATTACCCATGAAGAAGGCAAAAGAAAAATGGCCAGTCAAGGAGTTGATGGTCAGAGAGCAGCACAAGATGTTAAAAATATGGTTGAGGTATGCTGAAACCCTCAAGGCCATAGAGGAAAAGATGATTTATGTCTGTGAACCAGAGACTAGGAGAGGTCTCGATGATTTTGAAAATGAATTGGGATCAACTAAGGATCTCAAGAACTTCCAAGAGGGCAAAGAAGAAATTCCATATTTCCAGGAGGGCAACGAGATGAGATCACTGCGGGATCTCAGAGACTGTCAGGAGGATAACCAGGGAATTTCACATTTCTAGCTGGGCAATGAAATGAGATCGTTGCGGGATCTCGAAGACTGCCAGGAGGGTAGCGAAAGGTTTTCAGATTGCAATGTGGGCAAGGAAAAAAATATGGAATTAGTTGATTCGATGGTCTACCAAGAGGGCAGCAGGGACATCCCATATTGCCAGGTGGGCAGAGATGAGAATTTGAGACTATATGAAGGTCTCATGGACTTGGAGGTGAGTTCAATTCAGCAAGGGTTGCTAATGAATATGGGATCGGTTGATCTCATAGTCTTCTAGGAGGGCAGTGAAAGCATCCCATATTGCCAGGTGGGCAGGGATGAGCAGATGAATTTTGATCAGCCAGAGGAGCTGACAGAGCAGGTGATATCAAAGATGGATTTGGATCAGTATGTGCAACTAATGGAGGAGGAAGATCAGGATAATATTCTAATGATTGGGGGAATTGGAGTATTCCTACCACTTGCCCAAGAGGAGGCATAAATCTGTGTTGTAGATGGTGCAGCAGTAGAACAGTCAGTTGTGACTGTCAGTAAAGAAGAAGAATTGGAGCAGGTTTTGGAAGCTGCCCATGAAGGAAAAGAGAGTGAGCATTCTGAGGAATGGCTCAATGACTTCAGCCAAGAAGCTAAGGAAGCTACAACACTGAAGGTGACAGTAGAAGATAAATTTATCACTCCATGGGAGATGGAGCTAGAGATGTTGGAGGATTGGCTGAACAATCCAGAGCCAGCAAGAGTACTGATAGAAGTTGAGCTATCAGAGAAGGTGACTGGACAAAAATTAAGTCAGGAAGAGACTGCAGAGCCGAAGTCTACAACATAGTGGCAACTTGAGGCCACAGATGAAGATGAATAAGGCATGGGAGATCATGATGATCTACCCATCTACATAAATTTTTTGCAGCTAAGGAGACTACATGAACAGAGCCAACCACTAGAGCAGTTGGACGAAGTAATAGAGGATATCATAAGGTTGATGTTGAGGTCAGTAGAGACTGCAGCAGAAGGGAAGCAACAACAACAACGCAGAAGTAGCAGCAGCAGAATTGAGCAGATGGGAAGCTCCATATATTTGTTTGGGATCCAAGAGTATTTCCAATAGCTGAGAGGGGAAGATCATTAGCAGGAGCTCATGATTTTTCAACTGAGGAGTTTGATGTAGGAGAATCTCTCCACATCAGCCAGCCAGCCACGCCAGTGAATTCAAATCGCACGCTAAGAGAGAGGCGCAGACTCATTTAAATCTGAATTCAATGTAATTTAAATGTTTAAGCTGTTGAGTTGGGAAGCCGTGCCTTTGTGCAGGCTGTAGATAAGATCGGCCTTAAACATTTGTATGGATGAGATCTAGATCCGATTCTGGACTAGACAACCCATTCAATGTAATTGAATAGGGTAGGTAGGTTCGAGGGAAGATCTCTAAGAGCCCCCTCAGGTAAAAGAGATTTAGAGTATCTCATTTTGAAAGTAAGTCGTGTAATGGTAGTAGAAGAGAATCTGCGAGTAGAGAGCAGAAGAGAAGAGTCGAGACCTTGTTATAGGCCGTGCTCGGGAACACCTTGTACAAACATGCATTTGCCATTTTAATATAAACAGAAGCAGTTTTTCCTGCAGGTATTTTGTGTTAAATGAGTGTCTGTGAGTGTTCTTTTATGCTGTAGATGTATACTGTAGTTGTGCATTTTGCAGGAGTGTGTTTGATTTCAGGTGAAGGTCTTTAAGGCTTCACACCAGGAGGGTGTGATAGAACACTGGGTTTTAATAGCCGTGCACATAGGATGCACTTCTGAACACTACAGGTTTAGACAAAGACGTGCTGCGGCACAAGAACTGAAGTCAACAACTCGGTGAAGACCTCAAGGTTGTTGAATACCTTGGATGCAAGGCTATGTAGGAGAGACACAGTTGCAGAGAGAATTCTGCTGAGGATTTTGTGGAGCTCTGCCAGGTGGGCATTGGGCCAGTGCAAGGAGTGCATAGAGGAAAAACTCTGTTGTGAGTTTAGAAAGACGACCAGAATCACTGAGGATTATGTAGAGCTCTACCAGGTGGGAATTGAGCATATGCACAGTGGTGCATTTGGAGGAACTCTGTTGTGAGTTCAGAAAGAAGAGACAGAATCATCGAGGATTCTGAAGAGCTCTTCCAGGTGGGCATTGAGCGGGTGAATAGGAGCCCAGGAGAACAAAACTATTGGAAGTTCTGAGAAAAGACACTCTGCCAGGTGGGCATTTGAGTCATTGTGCAGACAGGCACAGGAGAAGAGAAATCTTTGAGTTCTAAAATTAAAGGAAGAATCCACTGAGGGATCTTCACAGGGTTGTTGAACACCCTAATAGTCTCAGCAAGAGGTTTCTTGAGTAGAGAGGATAGCCAGGAGGGCATCCATATTTCTCCATCTGTAGGAGAAGAAAGAAAGACAAAATCCCTTAGGGGTCTGAGTGGTTGAGAAGCTCAGGGGAGATAGCACGTTGGGTGCGTGAAGACCCTGCAAAGGCGTAGGAGTTGAAGAATCCATCAAGGATTCAGAAGAAGGGATAAGCTCAAGAGGATGAGTGCTTTTATGCACAGAGTCGTGACTACAAGGAGTGCAGAGGCTGAAGAACTCTTTGGAGAGTTCAAAGTTCCCAAATCTCAGGAGGGACAACGTTTCTATGCACGCAGCGGAACTCGGAGTCGAGGAGTTCGCAGAGGAGAAGGGAAGACAAAGTTCAAGTCCTTTGGAAACCTGGAAATTCTTCCAAGTCTGGGAAGAAGTGTGTAGAAGATTAAGAGGGAGCACAACAGCCGTCAGATCGGCAGGAGAAGAAACCTGGACCGTTGAAGATTTCACGTCCAGAGAGCATCAGAGGGAGCGTGTGGAAAGAAATTATCTACACAGTCAGATCAAGAGCAAATTTCTCGAAATCCATCAGATTGGATAGGAGTTGCACGAGGTTCACCTTCATGGACAGGAGGAAGAAAATCCCGACGAGGGTGTGGCCATTGGGATATCTCATATCAGGATATCGGAGATCTCGAAGACAAGAGATCGGAGATTTCCATGGGAAAAGTCCTGGAAACGATCTGAGTCATTCGTTTGTGGGGACACGTGGACAAGATCGAAATTCTATCAGCGTATCAGGGATTGGCATTTCGCGAGTACTGGAGAAAAGAAACCCAGGACACTTGGAGTCGCAAAATCATGAGGAGAAATCAGAACTGTCCATCTTGAGGAGGACCCGTGGAAGTAATCGAGCACCATCGGGAAAAGTCCCGAAAGGGAGGACTCCATTGGAGTTTCGGATGTCGACAAATCAGGAGTTCTGTGAGCAAGAGGTCAGGGAAGTCCAAAGTGAAAACCCTGATACAATCAGAGCCGTCCATCTGTTGGGACAGGTGGCAATCATCGAGATTCATCGGCGTTTTGGCCATCGGGACTCACACAGGTAAGTATTTTTTGGTTTGGCGTTTGGTGAAGTCCGAGGTTTAATCTGGACCATCCATCCATTTGGGACGCGTGTCAGAGACCCGAAGAAAGTCAAGAATCGACATATCGGGGATTCCATGGACACGAAATATTTGCATTTTGGAATCGCGAAGTCTGAAACCCCGATAAGGAGAAAGGTGCCATTGTGGGCCAGTTGTCAGCACCTCGGATAAGGAGGAAAACCCCGTTGTGTGGGAGCCAGCTATCAGCATATCAGAGAAGGAAGAAAGCTCTGTTGTGTGGGGGCCAGCTGTCATCCTATCGGGATTTGGAGGATCGGGAGTCCCGTGAGCTAATGCATTGCGGCATTGAAAACCCCAAAACCCCGACGAGGGACAAGACTGAGGTCACGGGGATAACGGTCATATGGGCCAGATCCTAGCCAGGAGGGCTAACGTATAAAGAGCGTGTTGGGATTCGAGGGATCGTGAATCCTGAGAATGATTGCATTTCGACATTGGAAAGCTCAAAACCCCGATGAGGAGGTATGGTTGTGGTCATATAGGGGGAGGTCACATGGACCATGAGCTTAGCCTGGAGGGCTAACGGGAATTAGAGCACATCAGGATTTTGAAGTCCAAGATCCCGATAGGAGGATATAAGGCTGCGGTCTTATGAGAGTAGTCATATGGACCATAAGGCATAGCCAGGAGGAGCTAATACCGGAAGAGATCTCATCGGTGATCGGGGATTCAAGAAGTAAAGAACTCTTGACGACGGGGAATGCGAAACCCCGAAACCTGAAATTAAGATTGGGAAAAGTCACAGGCGCGTGCAGAGGTCGTGACATGGAGAAAGAAGGACCTTTGGATCAGGTTTTTAGCAGGGATTCCATTGGGAGTCCAAAGAGCTAATTCGGATCGAAGAAGGGGATTAGAACGTTACTGAGAGCGGGTGAGTAGAGAGGGAATTTCTCGCCTGCGTCACTTAACAGAGGGACTGTTGCTCTAGTTCAAGGGATCTTGTACAATAGTTAGACTTTGCTTATATGTTGTAATTTTTTTTAGAAGTTGTAACAATGTCAAAGTGTGCTTAGTGGTGCCATGACATATGTTTTCTCATTCTAATTGTTGGGCCTTTTCATAAATTATTACTTAGTAGAGCGTTGTCATATGAGTCACCAATTCACTCAATCATACCCATAAATACGTCAGATAACTACATCATGGTTGGCAGGGGGGAGAGTGAATCTGAAACATATTAATGACTAAGTGTCAATTAAGTCACGTCCAATCACACCCTTTATGTTAACTGCCGAAAACTAACAGAATATCATGTAAAGTCTTAAAAGTCCCTGTATGCGTGGATGTTGTGGATATTATTGCCATGATTCTCAACTATTAAACTGTTAAGTCCCTCACATCATCCATGTCTTGGTCAGGCCACCCATTAAAGTTAGGATCTGTTTAGATATTTTACTCCACTATTAGTCCCGTCGAACGTCCGAGCCATAGGTTACATCGTTGGATTAATTACTAGATCATTTATGAGTGATTACTGATTTACCTTGTTACCTTATCTATAATATCCCATAATATTATTGTGAATGAAACACTGTTAACTTAGATTCCCTCTGTCCTTGAGTTTCTTTCTCCCTACCTACATCCTCGCCTCCCAATTCAGTGTGTTTACCAATATCTAAGATGCTGAGAATAGAAAGAGGAAGAAGATCAATCTCTAAAGAAGCAATCCCAGATGATCCCTATGATCCCATAATCGAGGTGTTGGGTGATGTCAAAGGGAAGGATGAACAAGAGAAACTCCTCGACCTCGATATGATGGATGTGACATTATTCCCATAGATGAATATCCACATATTCTAGGAGATGGGTTCTGAGCCAACAGAGGAAGTGAAATTCGTCCTAAAGACTTACTTTATCAACCTTTTCAAATCAACGATCATGCACCTCAGGGATTTACCATTCTTCGAGACCACTGGTGAGGTTTCACAATGCACCAAGTTCCTAATAAGTAAAGTGAATGAAAGGAGCTTATGGATTGATATAAGATATTCCATCCATGTAGAGGATATCCATCAGCTCACAGGATTGTCACTAAAAGGTGAGGATCTATCTAAAGGGTTTCAAGGGCCAAGCAAGCATGGAAAAACAAGGGTGAAATCATTTTGTATGAAAAATTCCATACCCAGTGAGGGGGTCACACAGTGAAAATTGAGCCAATTCTCCTAGAAATTGTGAGAAGGGCCTGCTATGCAATTTCTAGCAAGGTCATGCACTCATACTACAAGGGTGAATGCATGTTGGATTCCTTGTTAGTGACATATTTCTATGAAAATGGTGTAGTCTTTAGCTGGTGTAGTTACATGTTTGAGGAATTCCTCATTGCTTGTGAGGAAGTTTAGGAGAAGGGAGACACCTTCACGTATTGGTATCTACTCCTATATTTTACAATGTTGGAGTGGTGACCACCCATAAGAAGACAAATAGTACTTGCAGATAAGGGGTTCCTCATAATGATGTTTGAACCTTGGAATGCAAGGTCAGACTCTAAGAATATGGGATTCAATAATGATGCATTGTTGAAGTGGTACACTAATCTGATTGATGCCACCCAAAGGATGCACATACCATAGGATATGCTAAACTTGAATAAAATAAATATCTCATTCTCCTTGAATCGCAACCACACTTTTTTTCTACCCAAGGAACACAAATCCCTCTGATTTCCGCACGAGGCCCCTACCATTTTATATGGATGAATAAATACTTGAAAAATAGGTTATGTATTGGTTAGGAGTCAAACAAAACCCGCACAATTTGGGAATGCATTACCTTCTATCTCTAGAGCTGTTGAAGAAGAATATTTTGATAGAGGAAGCAAGGTTGAGTTCAAGCAAAGTAGAACCGACTCTGAAGTCTCCAACGCCATCAAATTCAAAAGAAGAGGAGAACACCAACTGCAACATCCCAAAAGGATCTTATCAGGATGTCCCATTTTTGGATGAGACGGTACTCTTAGGTAAGACCATAAATGAAATTTTAGCTATTGCATTTACGGGTGAGGTTCCTACTAAAAGTTCTAGAATCAACGTTTCCCATGTAATCAACCCAACCAAAGTCATAAAACCTTATCCCATATCTTGTGCTCTACCTTGCACTGGAGCATCCACCCATGCTACTCAAAATGTTATTGATATAGTCTATGACCCCAAGTGAGACCCCATCACATATTCCACTATAATTGTAGAGCAAGCCCCACTACCAGCATCCAAGGATACCACAGTCCCTCCGCCACCCAAATCACCAGAACCCATGCATCTAGACATCCCAAAGAAACTTGGGAACTTCAGAGATATTATCTTGTCAGTTGCTTCCACCCTAAGCCAATCAAATTTTCCATCTATGTCCACTTTTATCACTCTTCCATCTAGGGAGATCCAAAAAACAACAATTCTAGAGCTCACCTAATTCCCACAAGTCCCACTCTATTTTTCTCATTCTTCAAGGTCAAATATCCTCATTGAGTTTCTGCAAGTTCAGGACAAGACCCCATAAGTTCCACTCATAACATGTAGAACAAATCAATAAGATATGGAGTCTTAAGCATCGCAGGAGACTCATTTAGGATAGAGCATTGTGTCATTGAAAGAGAAGTTAGAGCTAGTACTCTAAGATCCACAACAATGCTTGAAATTGTTACAGATATTCTTGGAAAATAAAAAATTTATCCCTTTACTTTTGATGTCCTTGAAGAACAAACTGGCTCAACAGTTGTGAGGAACATCCCCAAGATAAGAATGGGTTGAGACACCCTTAGAACAATCCATGGCCAATGATATTCCTCTTCAAAGTAGACTCCTACTGGAAGATATAGTCACATTCAGTGAGTTGGTTCACATGTCGACACTGCAACTAGTAGGCTTGATCAGAGCCTCTACTGATCACTTGGAGCAATGAAAAGGAAGTTGAATTCTAGAGACAGGAAGGGATGATGGAACAAACAAAATAGATGCATGAGGAATATTTAAAACTCCATGAAGAGAAGAAAATGGAGAAGGTGAAGGAAAAGTTAATAGAGGTCTGGTCGACTTTCAGGAAAGTAGCACCTCATCTGCTTGAGTTCAGTGCAACTGAAGATCCAGAGAAATAGATAGTCCAGTAATCATGGGAGGTGTTGTAAAACGGAGCATAGTTCCTCCAAGATAAGTTGGAGGGAATGAAGTTGAAGGTCGAGGCACATCCCAGAGAACTCTGTTAACATAGGGGCAGACCTAAGGTTCAATGGTCAAGAGCGTACCAACAAATCCCTAACTACCGACCCTTTCGCCAACACCTTCGAAGCATATAAAGTCTCACCCGAGGTAGAGGTAGGGGTAGTTTCAAGACTCAGGTGTCTGCAACCTTAGCTGGGATAAGTATTTGTGATTCTATCCTTACATGGCACTTAGCATAGATCATTCATCCATATTTAACCCTCATTATACTTCACCGATGGCACAGAGCCTCGCGATGAATACTCAGATGTACATTGTTTTACCACTTAACCATAGAAAATCATATCATATATAGTAGTTCAACACTAAGTATTCTCATGCATGTCAGATCCCACTATTGACATACATCTAGGAAGCACAAAGCATTAATATATCTATCTAAATATATCAAGGCACTCTGCAGATGAAGAAATAAACACATCAAGCCGAAGCACAAAGCATCACACACAGATTTACATGGTTCACCCCCACCCTAGGGCTACGTCCACCAATCTATTCTTCTTTATTAGTGTCTTCAATTGGTTACAGCACAAAGCCACTCAAAACCCTTCTTCACAGAGGACAAAATATTTGTGCAGCTCGCTAGATCCTTCTTCCTTGTGTTACAATATCAATCACACAATAATTGGCACTTAGCCTTGCAAGCCTTACATAGTTCACACAGATCACTTATTCAACATCACATAGATGCACCACCAATTTCACTAATCAATCAAATCTACTACTTTTTACATTGTCTATCTTTCTATTTATATATTACAAAAGTGGGCCTAAGCATGGGTAAACCCATGGGCTGACATCCATTTACCATTACATTAACCCAAAACCCTAAAAGAGGCCCAAAAGTGGACCGAGATCTCATGATATATGCTTTTCCTGGCACTCCATCTTTGATAGGGTGTCGAAGTCCAAAAAAGGTCAATTATGACCAAGTGTTCCTCAAAACTTGGTCAAGGGCCAACATGCCCCCAACACTCACCTATGACTCATCCTGATTCACTCAGGTCTGACCAATTCTGCTTCGAATTCCTTGAGCTTGGCTCAAGCTGCTTTAACCTGCCGCAATGCTACTACCTTTTGCTTGATGAACTCTTGGATGAGTGCCTCATTCTCTAGCCCTTCTAGGTGTTGTTCTATTGTATTCACAAGCTGTTCAAGTTCTACTCCTTGGCTTTCAACTTTAGTGAACAGTTGGCATGCCTTTTCTTGCACTGGTTGAAGTCGTTAAGAGACTTCCATTAATTTACTCTGAAGCATGTGAATCTCCTATTGGGTTGTGTGTTACTTTGGAAACCTCTTCATTCTCTCTATGAGTGACAGGTCCTTCAGCTGCACCTATAGCTTTTCAGCATTGTACTTCGCCTCTTGGAGTTATGACTCCAATTTATGCAATTCTGGGTTCTTGGTTAGGTTTTTGTAGATATGCGCACTTCTACTACTTAACTGTTTTCATTCCTGAGAGAGTGCTTTAATCATTTCTACGATGATTTGGGCAGTTATTTCTCGTTGGTCGTGCACTTCTTGTTTGCAATGAGTATGGGGATTCCTTAACTCTGGTTCTATCCATTATGGTGTGGTCTAATGGTCTAGTGATGAGCCATCAATGATTTTTGATCCGTTCGGGGTGGCATTTGTTGGTCACTATAATTGCTTAATTAATTTCAAACAACCAAGTGAAACATAAATTATCAACCCAGGGAAGTCTTTTGTTTCAAAGATAGCTGCGCACTATATATGCTCA
>JZKD02S1950821.1:53077-78736 GCA_000966675.3 Picea glauca
TGTACCTTGGAATGATCAAGTGGAATGATAGTATAAGTCAAAATGTAGGTGATGAAGGGTAAAATAATAGCAAAAAGTATGGGCAAAAAGGGTACAATATGTGGTCCTAACAGCATTCAAACGGTTATATCGGCCTCCAATGGCTATATTGCTTCGCCACGGTGAAGTGACCCATGTCGATGTTCTATTATCCCGACGAAGATCAAATTGTGCAAAGTTTATTTCAGAGGGGTTCCCTCTGGAACCCTCTGTAGCCTGTCTATCTGAGATCTCTTTCTACTTAGCTTTCTATTCTTCTTCCCCGTTAGCTTCATCTTGATAGTTTGTTTCTCAATTTGGTTCTTATTTTCCTTGGGCATGGTCACTTCGCGTTGTTGAGGTTCTTTCCCAAGATGTAGGAGAACTACTTCATCTGTATCTGGTACATATACTCCAATCTTCTATGAGTCCCCTAATTCTTTGACATCTGAGCTTCTAGTGCCAAATAGCTTTGATTTATTCTCCTGTTCCTCAATCAACTGTGAGATCCTTCTGGTCATGAAATCTTTTAGCTCTTGTCTCTGCTGTTGTAATACCTTTTCTTCTTCCTTCTTTCTGGCTTGATCTCTCGAAATCCAAGGTTTTCCAAGTAACATAGTGAATGGGGTGTCATCCTCAATAAATTTGATAATCTTAAAATCTTCTTCTGTCAAAGTTCCATTGACTGTCATAGGTATCTCAGCGAGTTTTCCACATAACATCACCAGCTTTCCTCTAAATAGTCCTATCCCTCCCAGTGAAGGAATCATGGCAGGCTTCCCTATAAATTCCCAGGTTCTTTATGGCATGATGTTCACTTTTGTTTCTTCATCAAGAATATATTCAATGTCGAAGTCCCCTAGTCTTGCTTCGATTTGTTCCTTTTCTTTGAATATCTCTAGTAGGCGGACATCTTTATGTCCTTCAGGGTTTCTTTCATCTGTATTAATACTTTCTCTGATTATTTATGGGGTTCTTCTATTTCTGGGGTTGTCCTAGGGTGTTATTCATGAATATTCATTCTTTCAAGCTTAGCAATCATTCTAGGGAAATCCAATACTTCATGGTCCAAATCTTTGCAATAGAGACAACTAGGTTTTCCACCCAGGAAAACCTTAGCTAGATGGCTTGGTTTTCTACAACCGTAACATAGGGTCAATCCTCTCTTTCTCTTAAATGATCCCCAACTTCTTTTTTACCGTGCACCAGGATCAAAATAGTTATCCTGCAAAAAATTCCTTCTAGGATCCTACATCCATTTGTTAGTCCAAACATTATTTCTATGCATAGGTATAACATATATATCATTATTCTTATTAGATCTACTCATATCAAAATTTCTTTCTTCTATTAATGTCCTAGGTTTTAAGCTAGGACCGAATCTATCAAATATACCTAGATGCATGCTTTAGAAACAAAAATTTCACTTATCTTACTTCTATAGATCACAAAGCTTCTAGATCTAAGAAATTTTAACTATTCTTACCTTTATTAGAGCATAGTGCTTATAGATCTTACCTCTTTTCTATAGATATGACCTCTTTCTTTCATAAATTCCCACTTTTACTTGTCTTAGAGCATAGAGCATTCAGATATCACTTCTTTTCTTCAGATATGATATTCCTTTCCTCATATCTGACCTCATTCCTGGCACAAAGCTTCATAGGTCGAGTAAAAAATTGTGAACTAGGGCGATAGATCTACACACATAGCTTTCTTTTGCACAAAGTTTCTTCTTCCTTAGTTCCCAATAATCACAGTTTCAGGTCCTGAAAATAGAACCATTTGTTGGCACAGGGGTAGATCTAGGGTTCAACGCTCAATATCATACCAACAAAGCCCTAACTACCGACCCTTTTGGAAACACCTGCTAAGCAGATGAATTCTCAACTGAGGTAGAGGTAGGGGTGGTTGCAAGACTCATGTGTATGCAACCTTAGCTGGGACACAGATCTGTGATTCTATCCTTACAGGGCACTTAACATGGATCATTCATTTGTATTTAACCCTCTGTACTTCGACGATGGAACAGAGCTTCACGGTGAATACTCAAATGTACATTGTTTCAGCACTTAACCATAGAAAATCATATCATATCTAGTAGTTCAGCACTAAGAATTCTTATACATGTTAGATCCCACTTTTGACATACATCTAGGAAGCACAAAGAATTAATATATCTATCTAAATATATCAAGGCACTCTGCAGATGAATAAATAAACATATCAAGCCGAAGCACAAAGCATCACACACATATTTATGTGGTTCACCCCCACCTTGGGGCTACATCCACCAAGATCTTCCTATTTATTAGTGTCTTCAATCGGTTACAACACAAAGCCACTAAAAAACCTTCTTCATGGAGGACAAAAGATTTGCGTATCTCACTAGATCATTATTCCTTGCATTACAATATCAATCACATAGTAACTGACACTTAACCTTGCAAGCCTTACACAGTTCACGCAGATCACTTATTCAACATCACATAGATGCACCACCAATTGCACTAAGAAATCACATCTACTACTTCTTACATTGCCTATCTTTCTATTTATATATTACAAAAGTGGGCCTAAATGTGGGTAAACCCATGATCTGACATCCCTTTCCCATTACATTAACCCAAAACCCTAAAAGAGGCCCAAAAGTGGACCGAGATACCATGATCTCTGCTTTGCCTGATGCTCCATCTTTGATAGGGTGTCAAAGTCCAAAAATGGTCAATTATGACTAAGTGTTCCTCAAAAATTGGTAAAGGGCCAACAAACTCCAACAAAAACTAGAAAGGGTTGTCCTAGAAGGAAATAATGCCAGAGACATGCTGCATAAGACGATCGTTGAGTGCACCACCATTTTTAAGGAAGTCAATGATTGGATTGTTGTGATAACTCGATGTAACCAAGCACTAGAAGAGTTAGACATTAAAATCCAAACCCTCAATGAAGAAGCTACCAAAGAACAAGATCCTCTAGAACAATAAGAAAAAATTGAAGAGATCCAACAAGTCAAAAACACTTTGAATTCCCTATTTGAAGCTCAAATAGTGGGCAATAAGGAATTAGGAGCCTTTCGAATAGTAGTACAAACCGCATACCTCCATACAAACTAGGTGGAGATACTAGTGGATGCATAATGGAGTTATCTTATCGCATCAAAGCCAAATGAGTTCAACACCAACACAACTCAACAATTTGTAGCAGAAGCCTCATTGTTTTCCAGGAAGTGGCAAGACAAAATTGATCATTTCCAGGAGGTCAGGAATAAATCCATGGAAATAATGCTAGAGTAGGGACCTTCATTTGAAGGAGCCAAGGAATAAACAACTGGAGTCATGGATGGAAGAAAGCCAGAAGAATAAACCAAATCCACAAAAGGATCTCATGCCAAACCAAAGACCATGGAAGAACCAAAGACTTGACTCGTGGCAAGTCAAGGATTGTGGTCGGGGCCTATTGGGCCCTTAGTTTTGATATATATAATTTGAAAAAGATACCATGGAGCCAGATAACTTAGTAAAGGAAGGAAAAAAAGGCTGGGTGAAAGAACATGCAACAAAAAGGTGTTGCAATAGAAAATGGTTGGAGGCCAACGTACAATCAATTTTGGGAGGAGTAGTTGAAACATAATCAAGAAGAGGAGAGAGCTCATGGGTTCTCAATCCACAAGAAAAATATTGTAATTGAAATGAGGTAGGGTAGTGAGAATTTTTGAGTAGTGGGAACTGGTCTTGTGCCAAATTGGGAATGTAAGGGAAACTAATCTTGTATTACTATAGAGGTAGTAAGGGAAAGAGATTGGAGAGAACACGATTTGGTCTTGTACTTGTTGATTCTCTCTGGCATGAATTTGAATGTCTGAGATAATATGCACATATATTTTGAGTAAGCACTCTGTTATAATAGAATACTGAGGGGGATAAAATTTGAAACAAGATCTCCATATATGATGATTTGTGTTTCCATCGTGTTAAATACTATAACATGGTTAGTCTATCTTGTGAAATAATGGTATTAATATGGATAACTTGTAGATATGACTAATAATTCTTCTTACCCTTCCCTAATTCTCATTTCTCGATCATGCTTCAGGTGAGAATTCTTCCCTTCTAGGAAGATGAAAGTGCCAACACATTAGAATACATCGATACCCTTTTGTTGGTAACCTAAGGAGGACCCTGATGTGATAACTTTGTGCCAACATGATTCACTATGAAGGAGCACTATGAAACTTAAATATGGACAGTTGATTATGGAATGACCATGATGAGTGTCATTCGTTTATTTGTCACATACCATGATGAGTGTCAGTCGTTAGAAAAAATAGGATCACGGAGAAATTAAATAAAATAAAAGTGGAAATAAAACACAGCAGATACATAATACAATAGAGACATAGATATACATGGTTCACCTAGTGTGGGCTACATACAACATAGAAATTGACAAGCCCTTCCTTTATTTTTATCTAGCAAATGAAGGGATACAACCTACAACAAATCCACTGTAACTTCCTCTTCTTTCTTTCACAACATCCTCTCTTAGAATACAATATTCAAAAATGCACACAACTGCAATAAAATTCCCTCATAAAAGAGGGTTTCCTTCTAGGGAAAAAAACCCTAACATTACTTCTACCATCATATCTATGACCTTATAATGAACAATCCATATTTACTATGAAATTAGAATATACATTTACAAGGCAATTTTTCCTTCGGGGGATTTTCCCTTGAACCCCCATCAGGGAACACTCTCCCATGAACCCCCACCAGGGCTCTGCTTGCCCCTGGATCCCCCAACGAGGGGGATGAGGCCCCCAGACCCTAAAGAGGTGGAAATCCCCCACTGTAACCCCCTCACCTAGAGGGGTGTATAGTATTTTTTGGTGTATAGTCTTTATGGGGTATAAACATAGCTAAAAACAAAGATCTATGAATCAGGAAGATAATACAACTGCACAACCAATAATCTCCCACTTGGAGACTAATCTCAACAAATCAACCACTATTGTATCTGCTGGACTATGATCCTTCGTGGTCCTAGAAAATTTCTCATATTCACCTTCATGATTGAAGACCAAATGAAACTGAGAAGGAACTCAATTTCTCCCTGGTTACTCCCTTTGTTAACATGTCTGTAGGATTCTGGATAGTTGTATATTTTCCAACTTCAAATGTCCATCTTCCACATTGGATCATATGAAATGATACCTGAGTTTTATATTCTTAGTATTCGAATGGAAGGCCGAGTTATTTGTAAGATGAATGCCAGTCTCATTGTCATAGAAAAACTTGCTATTCTCTTGCTTATTTCCCAATTCCTCCATCAACTTGTTAGCGTTGGAAGTCACCTATGGAATGCAGCAGAGGTAAGCCCAAGGCCCATTAGTTTGTATGTCACAGTAAATAGTTTAAAACAGTGGGATAATGGATGCAGTCTCAAGATTATATTGCTTTAACACATAATCCTGGATCATGCAATGCATAGGTAAGTGAGGTCTTGATCTAACTTTAGTCAGTAAGTTGCAGTAAAAGGGTGAGTAGGGGGAAGAAATGGTGAGGAGATGTAAGGTTCTTCTATGGACATCTGGTCTTCTAGTAGCCTAAGGAAGAAAATATTCAAGAATGAGATCCTCTCGGACCCAAAAATTTGGACACTAAGATATGTCTAAACAACACAGATAGAACAACACGATGATCAAACCTACACCACAATGTTACTGTAACATCCCAAATGGATCCTCCATGCTCGAGCTACTCAGTATAAGAGGGAAAAAGATAACACTAGAAACTAATTAAAACTGTGAAAATATTGTAGTGATCAAGCCTACATCACAACAACATCACAACCCTCGACTGGATCCTCCAATTCCGAGTGTTGTAACAAAGTGTTTACAGAGAGATGGAAAGAAGTTGACTTTCATTAAACAAGAAGTCTCAAATACATGTACATAACCAGGGAACCAGAGTCCTCGTTAAAACTTTACAAGAGGGATCCTAGCTCTACCATCGAAAATTACAATATATCAAAACTGAGTGTTTATACTCAAAAAAAAATCAAGGAAGCATATCCGAGTAAATGCATTGAATACATTACGTCTGCATGCTTCCTGACAGACTGTGCATGCAGTCTATGTCTAGAAATGACCCTCTATCATATGCAAACGAGCCTTATAACGGACCTACTGATGAATCGACTACCTGACAATCCTTTCTTGTGCTTTTTATTTATGATAGAAACGAAGTTCAACCACCACCAACAACCCTTAATAACTTCTTCATTGGGACCAGGGAAGACTCAAGTCAACTCTTCACCTGTAAGACGTGGAAACCTCTGCATTCACCATCTAGATTTGAGATGGATGCTTATAGGGAAGCCTGAAGGCAGACGTGGTTGCTGACAAAGTGATTGGCACACTTGATATGGAGTAGTGGACGAGAGATGGCCAGGTGGATAGTTGTGGATGGATGAGGAGATTGAGGATAGAGTGGGGGCCAGATAAGTGGGAGATGAGGTGTAATGGGATGGAGGTGATTTGGAGCGAGGTGGCACAGGTGATGGGAGATGAGGAAGGGATAGGTACCGATGGGACATTGAGTGGAATATGGATGGAGGGAGTGGAAGTGATGAGGTGCGGCCACTTGTCGGCCCTGGATAGGACACTATGTGCACATGTGCATATCGAGGCTATGAAAATTGGTTTGGAACTTCCCCGCATTTGGGCCTGATGTGTGTCTTTGGCTGACACATAGCACCTTCACAAACCACGACTATTTTCCTGGCCTGCTCTATCCTTTTTATCCTGTGCACGCGTTGAGGCCTTGATATCGCCCTCAACTGTTGATCTGGGGTGCTTAGCTCTCGACTGCCCATATTTGTACGCATCATATCATGTCGCGCCAAAAATTCTCATCACACCTTTGACTTAGAATATAAGCCAAATGGTGGGTTTGTGCCCTCTTTCTTTAATTATTTATCCAAGGGGCCAACTTCTGAGGAAAACACCCCCTTTTACAAATAAATGTGATAACATTAGGCTCCATGGGGGATGGATTTCTCCCTGTGAGATGCCAAGAACTCTTCTGCAGTTTCAGTGACTTACTGTTGGGCTATGGAGTCACCTATAAAAAAGATAAATAAAAGAAAATATGGTTACAAAAACATGGGAGCCACTTGTGGCTCAAATAAATAACTTCTTGAGAAAATGCCCATTTACAGGGCCACCAAAAACTTGATCGCCCTCCAAATTATGCAACTTGTATGTATTATTTGGATATATCTTAGATATTTTGAAGGGCTTGATCCACATGGATTCAAACTTGTTCTGCTTTCCTCTATCCTGATTTGGCGTGTCCCATTTGAGAACCAGATCTCCTAGATGGAAATCCTCCTTACTGTTCTTCCTGTCAAAGTACTGCTTGATTCTTCGTTGACAGTCATGTGATCTATCTATCTTTTATTCTCTAGTATGCTACACTTCTACTAGTTGATGTATCCTTCTATTCATATCATCAGGCTCATCTTGGTAGTCTTGGAAGAATTTATCTACAGTCAGGTCAAGGTTAGAGGGAAAAACTACTTCATCCCCATAGACAAGATGGAAAGGGGAGAGGCCCAGGGATCTCTTCATTGTCACTCGATCAACCCACAGAGAAAACTTAAGCTTTGAATCCCATGCTTTCTTATTATCCTCTAATAGTATTTTGATGATCTTTATCAGGCTTTTGTTGGAGGACTCTACCAGTCCATTGCCCTGGGGGTAGTAGGGGGTAGAGTGGATCAATGAAATTCTGAACTGCACACAAAATTTGACCAATGGTTCAGCCTTGAAGGATGTAGTGTTATCGGTGATGATTCTATTCGGGAATCCAAACCTTGCCATAATGTCTTCAAGAAAACCTATGATGACTTTGTGAGAAGTGCTCCTTGTGGGAATAGCTTCTATCCACTTGGTGAAATAATTTTTTTCAGTCAAGATCCACCTATGATGACCACTTGAAGTGGGATGGATTTCTCCGATAAATTCTAGGCCCTACTGTTGAAAGGGTCCTGAAGCTACTGTAAGTTTCAACGACAGAGATTTGAGCTATTGTTTCCCAACAAATTTTTGACATTGGATACAAGCTATGACATTTTGCACATACATCAATGAATAAAGTAGGCCAAAAGTACCCAGCCCTAAGAATTTTGTAGGCTGTGGTTCTCCAGAAATGATGCCCCCCACATAGGCCTCCATGAAAGTTGAAAATAATATTTTGGGCCTCTTGTGGTTCTAAACATATCAGAAGCACACCTAGAGGGTCTTTCCAATATAAGACCTGGTCAATAAGGAAATATCTAATTGCTTTGATCTTTAAATCTCTTGCCTTGCTCTTCCTCATTCCGTTAGGGGGTATTAATTCTTGCATAGAATATATAATGTCTTTGTGCCAGGGGAACTCTCCCAATGGAGGGTTGTCCTGAGGACTGCCATTAGACAACTCATGCTGCTGATTTTATGAGCAAGTGTTGATGAAGTTAACCCCCAAAGATTTACAATTATATTCAGCCAATAGTTTGCCTAAACCTCGAACTTTAACTAGTTTGGTGGGATTTATTTCCAAATCGAATTCAAGGATATTGACAATCCACTTTCTCCTTTTCCTGTCTATGCTAGGCTAAATGAGAATGTCCTTCACAGAGGCTAAAGGAACATATGCAATGATCTTTGAATCCAAAACATAGACTCTGAAATATTTGTGAGCTTTCACAAGGGCATATGATTGTTTCTCCATGATGTCATATTTTGCCTCTACATCTCTCAATGCCCTATTGAAAAATAAAATTGGTTTCTCTATCCCTTCAACATTTTTATGCAACAAAACAACTGCCACCATATCAAAATAAGAAAAATAAAAATTCATAAAATCCTTGGAATAATCAGGACTGATAAGCACAAGTGCCTCAATAAATTCCTTCTTGATATGTCTGAAGGATTCTCTGGACTCAACAGCCCATTTTACTTCATTTCTCTTTCTGAGCATGACTTTGATATGCTTCACCAATTTGGAAAAATTGGAAATAAACCTCAAGAAATTAATTTTTCCTAGGAAAGACTGAACTTCCTTCCTGGATCTAGGAAGTGACAAGGTTTGAATAGCTTCTACCCTTCTTGAATCAATTTTGACCCCATCGGCTAATACTATGTGCCCCAATAACTTCCTTTCCTTCATGGAAAACAATGATTTCTTGGGATTTAAGGAGATACCAAACCTTCTGCACTTCAAGAATACTTTCCTTAGATGACATAAGTGTTCTTTATCAGATCTGGAAAAGACTCTTATATTCATCCAGATAGATGATCACAAATTTATATTTCTCCCCAATGAAGGTGATGTCCATGGCTCGTTGAAAGGTTGCTCCTACATTCATAAATCCAAAGGGCATTTTGGCATACATGAATGTGCCCCAAGGAGTGGTGAAGGTTGTATTTTCTCTGTCCTCGGGAAAGCCAGAGATCTGATTGTAGACATAAAATCCATCAATCATGGAAATCCTAGATGCAGCAGTTACCCTCTGCAATATGTGTTCCATCTTTGGCAGCGGGTAATTGTCCTTCCTAGAGCTCCTGTTCAGATTTCTTAAGTCAACATAGAGTTTGATTTCTCCACTCTTTTTTCTCGCTGGGACCAGGTTTTCTACCCACTCAGAATATCTCAAAGTCACATTAATCTAAGCTTCCAAAATCTTCTTCACCTCCCTTTCCATAATAGGCAACAACATAGGATTTATTTGTCTTAATTTCTGCCTAAATGGCTTGGAATCCTCTTTCAATGGGATCTTGTGTTCAATGAAACTGGTGTCATATGTTATGAGATCTTTGTATGTCCAAGAAAACACATTAGAAAATTCCTTTAATAACTCAGTATACTCGACCCTTTGCTCTCTTGACAGGTTGCTTAACAATTTGACAAATTTTGGGTCCAACTCTATGCCAATATTGCACTCATCCACATCAACATCATCATTTGAGATTTTACCCTTCACTGCCACATCATTTCTGTAAAAAATCCTTTCCAAAGGAGCTAGTCCATTTGGGATGTGATTCTTAGGTAGCTGGACAATGTGACGATCAACAATCTTTTTCAGGAAAACATCAGGATGGGGCTCTATTTCAAAGTCAGGGTCTTGTTGAATGTGCAATATAGAAAACTCATCGACAGTTTCCAGGAATCTTTTTATTTCAAGATCATCCTCAAACACTTTCCAATGCTTGACATTGTCAGGTATAGTGGGTCTATATTTCACTTCTACATCATACCTGAGTTTAGGTGGTAGAGGGACTTTGAAATTGCTTGTTGAAACAACCAAAGAATTGGCCATGACATTATTTTCCATTGGAATAAATGAAATGTTGAAAGCCGATAAAAAACTATCAATGAGATCCCATACTTCATTTCTATAGGTTCTGAGCCTAGGATGCTTATCTTGATACAAATTTCTAATTTGTTTAAAAATCAATTATCCATCTCCAAACACAGATATTTCCTTGATCCTCATGTCTTTTGCAACTCTTAATCCCCAAAAAAGAGATTCATACTCTACCACATTATTGGTAGATTCAAATTCTAGTTTGTATGACAGATATATGGCTTCCTGGGCTAGTGAAACCAATACTGCTCTAGCACCAACAACATCCTTAGAGGAGGCTCCATCAAAAAACATTTTCAAAACAGAGGTGGTGGAGAAAGAATCTTCATGAAAAACCATGGACTTCTTTTTGAGATTTAAAGCAGGCTCAGGAGCATCAGTGAACTGCAACAAACTGGCCCCCAATTCGGTGTCAAGTGAAAATATAGGATGGTTGGTGGGGTCATATTTATCACTAATAATATAGGCCAATTGAGCTTCTCTATACAGTCTTCTATGCTCCCCTCCAAACACAGGAATGGTAGCATATGTGAGGTCCACCTGCAAGGTTCCACGAAGCCTTTTAATCCAAGATCTTGACAAAAACATGCCAAAATTGGGAGGAACACCAACCATTAAAATAGTCATGACCACACTTTTGATGGGCAGCTAAAACAAGGTCACAACTAGATCTTTGATGACCCCAAGACATTTCACCCTCCTTGAATCAAAAGATTACAAATCATGATAAGATTTTTTGATCTCTAATCTAAGTTCTTCCATGGCATTTTTAGGCATGAGATTATGAGATGTCCCTGAGTCCATCAAGTAATTATGCAACACCTTATCATGTATGTTTAGGGATGTATAGAAGGGAGGGGATGAATAATTTCTATCTTATACCATGGGACCTAATATGACTGTTGGCTTCTCATCTTGGAGATTTACTCAGTCTATGGGATGGAAATATGGATTAGGATGCAACAACTTAGGGAGGGACCTTTTGAAGTCTTCGTGCTTAACTAGATATGAAAGGGGAACATGGATTATGATCTTCTGAATTTCATGCTCAAAATTAAAGGAGGGAGGGGGCTTCAAAATCTCTCTTACCTATGGGACAAGGTCTTTGGATATTGATGGAGGATTCTAAGATTTATTTTCTTTGTTGTTGTTTGTTGTGTCTTTAGTAGGATTCTCTTCTATGGAAGGTTGATCATGGATTTCAGACCTCCCTTCCTTTTTATTAGACCTGAGGTTATATTTATTGGGACTACTATTGGATTTCTCCCCCTTTCTTAGCTCATTTATTTGACTGTTCATGAGGGAATCCTCATAGGCATATCGAGTTAAGTGAGGGAATGTGGAGGTGTCTCCAAGACAATGGATTTCATGATCTATCTCTTCCTCCTCTCCTTTTTCATCATCAACAAGGTTATTTTGAAGAGGGGTTTTTATTTTTTGATCATCCCTATCTCTGTTTCTAGGCTCTCTTGGCATAATCTGAGGAGCATTGTTATTCAACCTCCTAAAGTTGCCTTTGTTATCAATATTTTGAGGATTTTTGTATGTCAGCTTCTCCTAAACTTCCAACCTTTCCAACCTAGTTGAAATTGATTTTAATAACTTGGTTACTTCATCCATTTTAGGGGGGGAAACAGCAGAACCAGAGGTGGAGGCTTCAGATTTTTTTCTTGGGATGCCTCTATCAACCTTATTCCTGATTTAGTTAGCCGCCAGCACATTGGATTCTACTTCTTGGGCTACATCTTGCATATGATCCAAGGAAGTAGCTCTTCTTTCTCTGAGTAGGAGGCATAAATTAGGGTCAAAAGCGCTAGCATAAGTGATTTTGGTAGAGGCTTTTGTAGGATTTATTTCAGCAGGGATCTTGTTGTACATTTTATTGAACCATTTGGAGAAGTCAGAGACCGATTCTCAATCTTTCCTCTTCAGGGACCCAAACTCTGTGATATAATACAAAATGTCTTTTTCATCCCCCCACTGTATCAAGAAAACATCATCTAGAGCTTCAATCCTAGCAATATATCTAGGAGTCAAACCTCTGAACCACTTTCTATCCTCACCATCAAGGCTCTGGACAAAGACTCTCATCCAGACATCTTTATTTTCAATATTTAGATTGTCTGCATAACTGTAGAAGGAAACAAGGTGTTCTTCGATAGTTATATCCTCCTATATAGTGAACTTAGGCATATATTTAAGGTAATATCTAGTATAGAGAGCGTTCATGGGCTGACATAAGAATAGAGGGGCATATCTTGTAGCCACTATGGCATCCATTCTATTTTTAGGAGGATTAGCACCTGCCATAGGGATATGAGGTGTAGGAGAATTTGGGTGAGAAGGTGTTAGAATAGGGGAGGATGGAACTGAGCTTCCAAGAGGAAAGGGAAACAACAGAGGATTTGGAGAAAAAGCTAGAGGGCTTGAGGGAACAGGGGTCTCTTTTTCCATGAAATCAGTAACTCTAATAGGAGGAGGAGTGGTAAATATCGGGGTGGGAAAATATTCTAAGGAACTGGGTTTAAACCATGTATGACTTTAGGGAAGAGAGGAGTGACAATGGTTTCTCCCTCCAATCCTAGACCAAGAGGGGAAAACTCAACAAGAACAATCCAAAAATTCAAAGTTCAGGAAACTCCAACAGAAGGTATGGTAGAAGGATGAAAAGAAGAAATTCAAGTTCCTATATGATAATGAAAATCATCAGAAATAGTTGGTTCAATAGTAGAAGTACCTTTCCCTTTATGATAATTTTCTCTAGGTCATCTTCAAGTGTTTCCAAAGGCAATTGTGGATTAGACCTCATGTGTCTGCCTCTAGAAGCCACAACTGAAATAGTGGAGTTTCAAATAGCTTTGCATCAATGGAGTCACTACAGTGGATTTGCCAGGTGCATAGTTGCAATATTGATGTAATGGGTTATGATGTCCTTTCATAACCAATAAGATTTGTCATTCAATCCCAATGAAAATATTCAACTTATTCCCCGACAACAGTGCCAGAAATGTTAGCGTTGGAAGTCACCTCTGGATTGCAGTAGAGGTAATCCCAAGGCTCATCAGTTTGTATGTCACAGTAAATAGTTTAAAAGGGTGGTCTAATGGATGTAGTCTCAAGATTATATCACTTTAACTCATAATCATGGATCATGCAATGCATAGGTAAGTGAGGTATTGATCTAACTTCAATCAGTAAGTTGTAGTAAAAGGGTAAGTAGGGGGAAGAACTGATGAGGATATGTAAGGGCCTGCTATGGACATCCGATCTTCCAGTAGCCTAAGGAAGAAAATCTCAAGAACGAGATCCTATCGAACCCAAAACTTCAGACACTAAGATATGTCTAAATGACACTGATACAACAACACTATGATCAAACCTACACCACAATGCTACTGTAATAGCCCGATTGGATCCTCCATGCCTAAGCTACTCAGTATAAGAGGGGAAAAGATAACACGAGAAACTAATTAAAAATGGTGAAAATATTTTAGTGATCAAAATTACATCACAACAACATCACAACCCTCGATTGGATCCTCCAATTCCGAGTTTATTAACACAGTGTTTACAGAGAGATGGAAAGAAGCTGGCTTTCATTAAACAAGAAGTCTCAAATACATGTACATAACCAGGGAACTAGAGGCCTCATTAAAAATTTATAAGCAGGAGCATAGCTCTACCATTGACAATTACAATATATCAAAACTAAATATTTATACTAAAAAAAAAATCAAGGAAGCATATCCAAGAAGATGCATTGAAGGCATTATGTCTGCATGCTTCCTGATAGACTATGCATGCAATATTTGTCTAGACATGAACCTATATCATATGCAAATGAGCCTTATAACGAACCTACTGATGATTTGACTACCTAACAATCCTTTCCCATGCTTTCTATTTATGGCAGAAACGACATTCAACCCCCACCAACCAACCTTAATAATTTCTTCATTGGGATCGGGGAAGGCTTAAGTCAACTCTGCACCTGTAAGACATGGTAGCCTTGTTATTCGCTGTTTGGATCTGATCTAGATGCTTGTGGGGAATCCTGATGATAGATGTGGCTGCCGACGAATTGATTGGCACACTCGGTATGGAGTAGCGGACGGGAGATGTCCAGGTGGATAGTTGTGGATGGACAAGGAGACTGAGGATAGCATGGGGGCCACACAAGTGGGAGCTAAGGTGTAATGGGATGGAAGTGATATGGAGCGAAGTGGCACAGGTGATGGGAGATGAGGAAGGGACAGGTACAGGTGGGACAGTGAGTGGAAGACAGATGGAGGGAGCATAAGTGATGAGGGGTGGCCACTTGTCGGCCTTCGATAGGACACTATGTGCACATGTACATATCGAGGCTTCAAAAAGTGGTTTGGAACTTCCCCGATTTTGGGCCCGATGTGTGTCTTTGGCTGACATGTAGCACCTTCATAAACCACGACTATTTTTTCAAGCCCTCTTTATCCTTTTTATCCTGTGTGCATGTTGAGGCCTCGATATGGCCCTCGACTGTCGATTTGGGGCACTTAGCTCTCGACTTCCTAGATTTGTGCACCTCTTATCATGTCACGCCAAAACGTCTCATCACACCTTCGACTATAATATAAGCTGAATTGTGGGTTTTTTCCTTCTTTATTTACTTATTTCTCCAAGGGGCCAACTTCTGAGGAAAACACCTCATTTTACAAATAAATGTAATAACACAACCTATGTAACCAAATCATTTCTTTACCAACCTCTATAGAAGAAACATACTCTTGTTCTATTGTTTAAAGTGAAACAACCTTTTTCAGTTTCGAAATCCAACTTACTGTTGTTCCACCTACTATAAAAAAATACCATGTGGTGCTCCTCATGCTATCTTTATCACCTCCCATATTTGAATCAACATATCCCTATAGAATAGTGTCGGAAGCTCCAAAACATAATGCATGAGTAGTAGTACCTTTAAAATACCCGAGAATCCAATTTAATTCCTCCCAATGTTCTTTACCTGTATTTTTCATATACCTACTCACTATTCCCACTACATGTGCAATATCATGTCTTGTGCAAACCATCACATATATCAGCCTACCAATTGTTGATGAATAGGGGACCCTCTACATGTATTCTATCTCCTCAAGTGTCTTGGGACACATTTCCTTAGTTAATTTGAAATGGCTGGACAAAGGTGTTGTAATACCCCTGTTTCCCGCAATTTGTAAATATAACTATAACTGGCCAAGAGACTATGGTAGAATAGATATGTGTGAATGTTGGATTTGATGAACCTTTTTGTTATAAAAGGTCAAGGTATGTATTTTATGTTATTAATAGAAAATGGATAGTGTTGCATAACTGCTGAAAGGGTGGTTTTCAAAGATAGACCATGGTGCTATGAGAGAGATGGTGAGGGGAACCAAAAAAGGTTGAGGTGACCCCCCCTACCAAACCAGTAGCTTAATGGATTTAATGGCTCAAACCCATAACCTTCCTCTGACCCAAAAATGAATTACCATTCAAAATGGTAGCTGGAAGAGTCCTCCTCAATATTTAATGAGGATATGGGGAAGAGTACCCATTTGAAATACTTCCAGACCTCACAAAGAGCTGACAATTCAGACCCACGAAACCTTGTTGAGGAATGAAAGAAAATAGGTAATTCATGGGCAGAGGCAGATCTATGAAGAGAGAAGATTCGAAAGACCAATCTCAAGAAGAGAAAAGAGCGCTTGCAACTCTCTAGTTCAAAAAATAACTGGGAAATACGCTCGTTCTGGGCACAAGAAGATGTTGGTAGGGTTTTCAGTCCAAGTTGATAAATGAGGCTAGCGAGTGGCTGTAGAAGTACTCATTGTAGACCTCCTTTCTTGGTACCAGGAAAACCAGTTGCCAGGATCCCGTGGGAGGAGGAGAGTAACCTCCATCCCTGATTGTCACTGAGCAAGAAGAAAGAGTCTCTCTCATAGAATCATGGTTTATCTCAAGGGTGGCTAGTAGTAAATCCATTCAGGAGTGGTTGTGCCTATGGTTGGGTGGAAAAAGGAACCCCTTTCAACAGTCAATTCATGAATTTTGGTTTTCTGATAAGTATTTTCATACTCTCTGTATTGAAATGAAAATGATGATTGAATATATTTATATGTCTATGAATGAGTTTTGTGTTGAATGATTAAGGTGGAAGCATGTATTGTCTCTCTGTGAACCCATGATTTTGAATGGTATTCTTCTTTCCTTAGCTTAGCAACTAGAGAGCTATGGGATTTAAGTCTGCAAGAGTGTCAAGGAAGAATTTCTAGGATGCTTAAGTCCTGTTGACCTCTAGAATATACCTTTGTGGGGATACTAAGTTCAAACCATATGACAAGATGGAACCTCCTTCAAACCTTCCACTTATGTGATTATGGGCTCATGCTCATGTCCTTAACCAACTCACGACTAAGATATTAGCGCATACCCCATGAGATTTTTTGAAGGACCCATGTGACAAAGGTCTAGGAACCCTGCGCTAGGCCCAAAAGGAGCTAATCCTTTCTGGATTTAGAACTCTCGAAGTTCGGAGCTTCAAAGTGTTTCAACCTTACTATTTGTAAAATTGGTCAAAGACAACTAATTTTGACTGACACCCACATGATCGGTCGATACCTGGTGGTCTCCCTAACCATGGAAGATAGACTTGCCCCATTGTTAAACCCTGATCCATTTATCAATCACAAAGTAATGTGAGCTGCATATCCGAGGGTATTCGAGACTCCCCTTGGCTATTGGATCTACACCAAGGTTAGTTCGGCGAGGAACTACTTGAGGAGAACAAAAGTGTTACAACACAAACTCCCCAAATTCCATAGTTACAAATTGACGATAATTGTGGATTTGAGGAGTCTGTTAAGGTCCCCTCTTAACTGTTCAATCAACCAGTGGAAGGACCTATGTATGGTACTTTGGAGAATTCCTACTTTGGGAGAATGGGGTGGCCATAACATCGAATCCACCAAAGTCTGAAGCTACAAAGTAACAAGGATTATAGATCTAGGGACCCTTTGGGATCTCCCCTGACCATCAGATATATACCATGGTCAGCCCGACGCTGACCAATCTGGGAGAAAGGAGAAAACCACACCATGAATCCCCTAAATGTCGAAGCTGCGAAGTAACAAAAGCTGTAGATAAATGGATATACAAGGACACATCTCGACTGAGATATCTAAGGGTGTAGAAAGGCTATTAGTACATAGTGACGTGGCACAATGACGTCATCCAGGGTGACATGGACCCATGTTTGATGTGCCACATGTCACCTAGATTCGTACATTTCATAGACCCTATGTGCCCATTCAAATGTGACATGTGTCACCCACTGTATGGGACATGTATCATATCTTCCTTGCTATGTGTCACCCCTAACACTTTCTTACTTGTTCCATTTGGAGGTTTGAGTGCTCGAGACCCACTTGTCCTTGCCTCCACATTTAGAATGTCACCATGTGCAAGGGTGGACCCTTCGGGAGTCTGAGACTTTGAGACACTAGAGGTTCATAATGTAGTATTGAGGGTAAGTTGAAAGGCTTGAAGGTTGGATCCATGTGGTAATAGTTCAGGATTCTTCAAGATTTTAAGAATTCAGGACTCCGGAGGATAGGCATGCACGAAGGAGAAGGGATGTTCAACATCGAAGTGTCAAACGTCAAACTTCCTTATAGCCCATGCATTAAAGAAAGACCATGTCCCGCCATTGGATTGGATGGTGGATGGACCTCCCTCATGGATGTAGGGAGTTGGGGATGATACGAATGAGGTGGATCCACATGGGTGCCATGTGGCCCATGTTTGATAATGGCAGAAGAACTTCAGGAGGCCTTAACTTGCAATTCAGATCATGGTTTTGAGTCTAGTAGCAGTCATTAGAAATCTATGGATGAGTAGAAGAGGATGGAGACCTCAGAGAGATGATTTGAGATGAGTAAAGTAAGTGAAATTTTGATGCCCCATCCCTAGAAAGGGTATTTAGGGGTCAGGTGTGTTACAAATTGGTATTAGAGCATGGTTACAATGCATGGCCTGCTTGGGCTCATGAACGAGTTGCGTAAAAAATAATCTTCTTAGAGAAATTTTAGGGGTAACACCCTATCTTACCCCATTCCTAAGAGGCTTAATTAAACCTCTACTGAAGAAAGTAATGGAACTTTATGTTGTTGTTATACGTTTTTCAAAATATGAACTGTGTGCTCTTCATAAACTAATGGATCATTAACTAAAGAAAAGTTCTTTATCAACACTCAAGAAGTCAGTGGACCACAGGAAAACTACAACATAAAGTATGGTGACATGCCATGAATTGGGGGAAAGATCCCACAATAGAGAGGAAGAATATGATGAAAGGAGAGAGGTGGAAACCCCTCCAGATTGGCTGAAACTATAAGAATCCTCATGTAAGAATTATGGAGTTGTAAGGATGATAATGAAAGGTTGATAAAAGAGCAGGAAAAAAAAACTAAAATTAATGTAGTCCTACTGCAAATCTTATCAGATATACAAAGGAAACTGCAACATGGACCTACAACCAGTCATGTGGACAAACATCATACTAAAAAAACCTAGATTCCACCTGAGATATGAAAGAATGGCCCTGAAAGTAGCCACACAAGGAGGAGAACCTCAAAGAAGTCCCAACATGGATCCAAGAGACACTCATCAGGAGAATCCTCTAGTGAGGAAACTGATGACTCCAAGGAATATTCTAGTAGTAAAACTAGTTTGCATTCCCGGAGGAAAAGAATGAAGAGGAAACATTCCAAGGGTCATGACCCTGAAGAGTTCAAGAAAGAAAAACCACCCATTTTCGACGAAGAAATTAAGAAGGGGGAAGAAGACAAAGTTTGGTTGCTTGGCTTGAATAAGTACTCCAGAGTCCATGACTACTCTGAAAATTTAAATGTTCAGATAGCCATTCTTAACTTGAATGGAAATGCCTCCATTTGGTGGGAGGACCTTAGGAATGTGAAAGGAATCCATGAGAAGGACTTGTCATGGAAACAATTTGAGAAATACTTCAAGAAGAAGTATCTGTCAGAGAAATAATTTGATGGGAAGAACAAGGAGTTCTATTAACTCAATTTGGGATATCTCACAATAGATGAATATATCAATAAATTTCTTGAGTTGATAAGATAAGTGCCCTACATAAAGGATGAAAAGGTAAATATGCAATGATTTATTAGTGGATTGCCTCAGTCCTTCCAAGACATAATTGAATTGGATGAGCCAAATACCTTAGAAGACACTATTCGAAAGGTAAGGTATTTCTATGAGAAATTCAAGAATAGAAAAAAACCTCATATGGACTGGAAGTAGAAAAGTAGTTTGGGATTCAAGAAGAAGGGGTTCAAACCCTCAATATTCAAGAACCATGGAAAAGGTTCTAAGATGAACCTTCCTACTAAAAGTGTATATGATGAAAAATTCCCTTCTTAGAGTGGAAACAAACCATTTGGAGCAACCTTAGGTAAGACTGATAACACAAAGACAAAACCCTTGAAATCTTAGGGTTGTGGAGAATAACATTTTCCAAGGGATTTCCCATATAGGAAACAAAACAATAGGAGGTTATACAACTTCCAAGAGGCTAAAAATTTCAATGATGTGGCTAGGAGAATGCCACAGACTTACGCAACCTTGGATAATAGACAAGTCAACCACCAAGCTTCAGTGGTGGACATGGAAGGTATGATTTCCAACCATCTAGTTTCCATTTTAATTGACCTTAGTTTTAATTTGAGTTATGTTTCCCCTCAAACTGTTGATAAATGTAAATTGCAACAAGTTAAGCATGATGAATCATGGATGGTACAACTAGCAACTGTAACCAAATGAAAAGTAACAGAGTTCATACCAACATGACAATTTATTATGAGTGTATTACCCACCCAATAAACCTTAAACATACTCCCTTTAGGATCTTATGACTTGGCGATTGGCATGGACTGGTTGGCTTCCCATAAAACCAAGTTGGACTGTTAAAATAAAACTTTGGAGTGTGAATATGAAGAAGGGAGAAAGGTAACCCTATAAGGGATTCAAAATCCTGTCTCAGTGAGACAAATATCATCCCTTCAAGTGAATACGTATTACAGAAAAGGATGCCCTTTATATGAAATATAGGTGTTGGACTCTGTCAAGAAAAATAAATCAAGCCTAGAATACCATCCCATATTAAGAGAGTATAAATATGTGTTCCTAGAAGAGGTACCAAGTCTACCTCCAAGAAGAGATATTGAATTTTCAATAGAACTTGCACCAGGAGTGGTGCCATTGTCTAGAACACCCTATATAATGAGTACACCAGAGCTGGTTGAGATCAAGCTACAACTAAAGGAAATGATGGACAAAGGCTACATTCATCCTAGTTTGTTTCCATGGGGAGAACCAACCTTGTTTGTGAAAAATAAATATGGCACACCTAGGTTGTGCATAGACTATAGGAAACTCAATAAGATGACCATAAAGAATAAGTATCCCCTGCCAAGGATTGATGACTTCTTTGACCAATTAAGGGGTGCTAAAATTTTCTCCAAGATTGACTTCAGGTCTAGATACCATCAGGTCTGAATTAAGGATGAACACAACCAAAAAACAACCTTTAGGACAAGATATGGTCACTATGAATTTGTGGTGGTACCATTTGGGCTAAGCAATGCAACAACCACTTTTATGTGCTTAATTGATAATCTACTCAGTAAGTTCTTAGACAAATTTGTATTTGTTTTAAATGATGATATCCTAATCTATTCAAAGAATAAGGAAGAGCATGAAGAACATTTTAAGCTAGTATTTCCAGTAATACGAGAACATAAACTCTATGCTAAGTTTAGTAAGTGTGACATTTTCCATAAACAAGTCCATTACTTAGGCCATGCTATTTTTTAAGGAGTGGAAATTGATCCTGACAAGATCAAAGCCATTATGGATTGTCCTACCCAAAAGGATTTATCAGATATTAGATACTTTATGGGCCTAGCAGTATAATATAGGAGGTTCATAAAAGGATTTTCTAAGATCATTTTCCCAATCACCTCCCTTCAGAAAAAGGGAGTTGAATTCCTTTGGACATCAAAATGTGGAGAGAGATTTCAAGAGATGAAATACCTTCTAACCCATGCACCTGTGCTGAAGATTTCAAACCCAAACAAGGACTTCCTTGTGTGTACAAATTCCTACAAGGAAGAACTCAGAGGATTCTTTATGCAATAATGACATGTAATTTTCTATGAGTCCAGAAAATTGAATGAGAATGAAATTGATTATGTGACCCATGATCTAGAATTGGATGCCTTAGTGCATGCTTTAAAAATGTGGAGGCATTACCTCCTGGGCAGAATATTTGTTCTTATGACAAACCATTGTGGGTTGAGGTATCTGTTTGATCAACGAAAGATCAATGCTAGACAAGCTATATGGAAGGCTCTCCTTAGTGAGTTTGATTTTGAAATAAAACATATCTAAGGAAAGGAAAATAGAGTGGTTGATTCCCTTAGCAGAAGTATGAAACTGATTCAATTGGTAGTTGTAAGCACCTGTGAAATAGACATTAAGGAGAGAGTCCAAAGTGCACAAGAAACATATGCGTTCTTCAATAATGTAAAATCATACTTCGAACAAGAGCCCATAGGGCTGAAGTATGAGGGTTATCAATTGTTGAATGATGACCTCATAAATTAAAAGGTAGGTTGTATACTCTGAATTGTGATGACTTGAAGAGGTTCATAATTGTTGAACAACAAAAAATACCATATATTGTTCATCCTGGTTATCAGAAGATGATCACAACCACTAGTAAGTTATTTTATTGGCCTATAATGAAAAAGGAAATGGTTGATTACTTAGCCAAATATCTAGAATGTTAGCAGGTTAAGGAAAAACATCGACATCCATGGATTTCATCACATAATTACCAAGATTGGAAAGAAAGAACGATGCCATCATGGTAGTTGTGGAAAAATTAGGCAAGGATGATCACTTCATTCCCATCAAGTCAACTTGCAAGGAAATAAATATTGCCAATATTTTCATGAAAGAAATATTTATACTACATGGCATGGCTAAGGAGATCGTATCTGACAGAGATATAAATTTTACTTCAAGCTTATGGAGATCTCTGTTTGTTGGTTTTGAAGCTAAATTGCTATTTAATAGAGCCTATCACCCTCAAACTGATGGGCATACCAAGAGGGTAAGCCAATTGTTAGAGGACATGTTAAGGAGGCATGTAATGCATCAACCTAAGAAGTGGGAAGACTACCTACCACTGGTAGAATTTTCCTACAACAATGGCTATCGAAAGTCATTGAAGATGAGCCCTTTTGAGGCCTTCTATGGTAGACAATGAAAAATTCCAAACAACTAGGATATCCCAGTAGATAGAATTACAATTGGGCCAGATATGCGAAAAGAAATGGAAAAAAAATTAATCTAGATAAGGAAGAATCTGAAAGTGGCTCAAGATAGACAAAAAAGCTATGTAGACAGAAAAATGACTCCTAGAGAGTTCACAACAGGAGATCATGTGTATCTCCGAGTTAGGCCTAGAAAAATCTCCTTGAGAATGGGAGCCTGTGCCAAGCTGACACCTTGGTATTGTGGACCCTTTGAAATATTGGATAGAGTGGGGCCTGTAGCATATAGATTATCACTTCCTCCCATAGTGAAGGAACATAATGTTTTCCATGTTTCATTATTGAAGAAATATGTACATGATTCTAATCATATAATTGACTCATCTGTGATTCATGTGGAACTAGAGGAATAATTCCTTCCAGAAACACAATGCATAATAGACAAGAAGGATACCCCACTCAGGAATAGAACCATTTCACAAGTCAAGGTGAAATGGAAACACTTTGGTCCAGATGAAACTACATGGGAATGGAGGATGACATGAAACAAGCATATCCATTTTTGTTTACTTCTGTACATACAAAGCACAATGGAAGATAAAACATCGATGACAATGTTCCTTTAAGGGGGAGGGGATTGTAGTACCCCTATTTCCCCCAATTTGTAAATATAACTATAACTGGCCAAGAGACTATGGCAGACTAGATATGTGTGAATGTTGGATTTGATGAACCTTTTTGTTATAAAAGGTCAAGATATGTATTTTATGTCATTAATAGGAAATGGATAGTGTTTCATAACTACTGAAAGGGGGGGTTTCCAAGATAGACCATGGTTCTATGAGAGAGATGGTGAGGGGAATCAGAAATGGTTGAGATGACCCCCCCACCAAACTAGTACCTTATTGGATTTAATGGCTCAGACCCAGAACTGGTCTCTGACACATAAATGAATTACCAATCAGAATGGTGGCTGGAAGAGTCCTCCTCAAGAGATAATAAGGATATGGGGCAGAGTGTCCATCTGCAAGAATTCTAGACCTGACAACGAGCTCAGGATTTAGACCCACGAAACCTTGCTAAAGAAGGTAATAAAAGAGGTAATTCATGGGAAGTGGCAGATCGACAAAGAGAGTAGAGTTGAAAGACCAATCTCAAGAAGAGAAAAGAGCTCTTGGAGCAATATGGTTCAAAAAAGAACTAGGAAATAAGATTGTTCTGACTGCAAGAAGTTGTTGGCAGGTTTTTCAATTCAAGATGATAAATGGGGCTGGCAAGTGACTACAAAAGTACTTGTTGCAAACCTCCTTTCTTGGAACCTAGAAAATAGGTTTCTAGGATCCCGTTGGAGGAAGAGAGTAACCTCGGTCCCTAACTGTCATTGAGCAATAAAAAAGAGTCTCTCTTAGAGCATCATGGTTTAGCTCGGGGGTGGAGATTGGTAAATCCATTCAAGATTGGTTGTGCCTATGGGTGGGTGGAAATATGCACCCCTTGATCAGGGGATCAAATTTTGCTCAATTTTCAAAGTGCTCGAAATTTGATGAAAACACTGCAATTGCGTCTGTCTCGTCTTCCTGATTCCGGCGGTATATTTACTTTCTCAAATGGAGTCTGTATGGAGAAGATATCGCGATCTGTTCACCAAGCCAAACAGGCAAAATTTTTGGATGCTGACTGTACCTGTCCATACAGTCCGTACGGTGACGTGGCAGGGCCATACGATCGTACGATGGTGATGTGGTAGGTTTTTGTTGGTTGCTGGATGGCGAATAGGAAGTTGACACGTGTCCGATTGGTGGCGAATAATAAAGAGTCACGTGGCCCAATCCATGGGTGCCACGTGCCCCATTTGTTTGGTTCATATTGATATATAAAATGTAATGGGAGTCCGCGGGGTTCGACCTCGGGACCTCCCCCCACATATAAACCTTTATATAACTGTCCAACCAATGCGCCCATGACATGTGACTTAACATATAACCAAACGCAATTGTTATAAAGTCATTGCAATGTATGGATGGGCGGGGGTCGGGCCGGGGCTTAGCCCCGACCCGTGGTTATTTGAAACGATATATGACCATGTTGTAAAGCCTAACGAATGGCGCGGATATAACCAAAGTTTGTATATTGTATTGTGTTCACATATATATATACCATTGTGTATTAGCGCGGGGTTGAAACATAACCCATGAGTTTTGTATTTAACCAATGGTTTAACACGCGCGGGAGTTCCAACGGTTATGGCGGTTTAACCACTCGTTTGCCTAGCCCGAGGTTCCATGCGCCATATGCCCAGGTGCCGAGGTGGTTAGGGGCTGGCGCGCCCTTAACCATCCTACGGTTTGCACCGTTGGCATGGTTGCGCCTGGTGCTGGGTTTTTGCGCTTAAAAGCGCCTGTGAGCCAGGTTCATGCAAGGGGGTGTGAATTGTAGAACCAGAAACAACAAGCTTGAAGAGGGAGACTTCCAGGAGGCCTAAGTTCTTCATTTTTCGACCGATTGAGGTGCCGAAAGAGCCCAGACAAGGGTTTTGGGACGCTGGGAAGCCATTGGAGCAGTCGGTTTGACAGTTTGAGCATTGTAAGACATGTGTTTGAGAACTTTTTGAGCAATTAATAATAATGATCCATTGGAAGCTGGACCAGGAGATGTAGCCCAGGAGAGGGGTGAACTCCTTTATCAATTGTTGTGCACATGTGTTTATGTTCAATGTTTATGTTGTTGTCCATTTGCAATTTACATAAGTAATCCTTGATTTATGTGTTGCAAATTGATCCTGTTGCTTTAAACACATAACATTTCACTTGCAATATGTTTTCAAGTTTTTCAAGTCTTCTTCATTTTTAGA
>JZKD02S1950821.1:83279-99383 GCA_000966675.3 Picea glauca
GAGGGGTGAACTCCTTTATCAATTGTTGTGCACATGTGTTTATGTTCAATGTTTATGCTGCTGTCTATGTGTAATTTACATAAGTAATCCTTGATTTATGTGTTGCAAATTGATCATGTTGCTTTAAACACATAACATTTCACTTGCAATATGTTTTCAAGTTTTTCAAGTCTTCTTCATTTTTAGATCACCCCTTCCAGTAGTCACTTCACATTTTTTGGTTTTATGATAAGTACTTTCATACTCTATGTATTGAAATGAAAATGATGATTGAATATATTTATATGTCTATGATTGAGTTCCGTGTTGAATGATTAAGGTATAAACATGTATTGTCTCTTTGTGAAGCCATGATTTTGAATGGTATTCTACTTGCCTTAGCGTAGTAGCTAGAGAGTTATGGGATGTAATTCTGCAAGAGTATCAAGGAAGAATTTATTGGATACTTAAGTCCTACCAACCTCTAGAATATACCTTCGTGGGGATACTAAGTTCAAACCCTATGAAAGGAAAACATGGAAAAAATGAATATAATATTCACCCATACGTACATAAAATAAATAAGATGAAGGTATGAAAATATACAACAAAATAAGCTTATATTCCAATATGTACTCACAGATGTCTTTCATACAAAAGCTAAGTCAAGTCTCCAAAGTCGGTCCTTTTACAATGATGCCTCAATGGGATTAAATAGCCTTTTATAAATTAGTTTCATGATCCCCAAAAGATGGATCTGAATGCTACTTGTCAAACAAAATCTAATCTAATCACAAGAAGGTAGGATGAGATCCTATTTTTAAGGGATAAGTATCCCATCCTAATTCCAAGTCTTTAGCTCCACTTGAGCTTCCTCATGGCTGTAGAACTCCTTCACCACCTTTATCTAACACCTGGAGCAATGAAGTACTTGTTGAATGCTGAAAATAAGGCCAAAGTTGAACAAATGTCTTCTATGCAAAAATATGGAGAGACCTGCTCTTTTATAGCATGACCTATAATATGCCTAGGCACCTAAAATTTTATCATTTAAATCTTTCTATACTTCATTTGAAAAATTAGGGTTTATGCTAAAATGTAATACTCCAATTTCTTTAGATAGGCACTCAATGCCTCTGGAATTTCTTCTTGGAATATGAATACCCTGCACCCTAAAGAGAACCATTTTCCATACTTTCATTGTAAACATATCCCTCTTTGACAAATTCCATCAATAAAATCTAAAAATAGAGCATGCTTGTGATATGGTTTTCTTATGTATTTAACACTTGCTAGGGTTTTTGATCTTCAACACAAACTGATAAAAAGGTTCCTCTATGTCTTTACCATATGCATCTTCCTCTGGAATCAAATCATACATAACTAAATAACCAAAATAGAGTATATCTTCATTGTAGGTTGATGCATACCAAAACCTTAATAGGATAACTTTATCATGCTAGTTGTACTTATGAGGGCTATGAAATCTTCATATAGATGAACTTCCCTATGAATAACTTAGAATTATGATCTCCAAAACTTCATCCAACTTGCCTCTTTCTTCATTGGGTTCATCATAGGAAAAACACAAAATTACTATTCATTTTGTTGAAGGCAAAAAGGTGGACAGTAAACCTTATCAATATCCAAAATTTGAGCACAAAAACTTGAGTATACCTCAGTCACTTATCTTTATTGGGAAGGTTGGATGAAGATGTTTATTTTAGGAAAATTGCCAAGTTCTTCTTACTAAGCATGTTCTTAGCCAAATATACATCTGTTACACATTATTTTCGTCATCCCTATGATCGTTAATGATGTAAACCTATCTGTTGCCTTCAGAGGGGTCAATGGCCTGAGTTTCTAAAGAGAGAAGGGAGAAGAACTTCTCCTGAGAAAAGAAGTTGCTTTTTCCTATGTAAAAACCTTATAAAAAGGGAAGTTCGCAGGTTTCTATATAGGTAGGGTGTGAGAATGACCCATTTTCGCAGGTTGCACTATAGTCAAGGTGTGAGGTGTTCGCAGGTTGCTCTATAGCTAGCGTGCGAGAATGCCAACACGTGGGAAAAAATAGCATTTTCTCGAATCTTCTAGAAGGATAAGCTTCTATGGTGAGGTGGCATCCGAATGGTTTAGATCTTACTCGCTTTCATGATTTAGTGGGATCATCCTAACCTCCTCACCTTATCCTCTTCAACTTATAAAAGGAGAGGAGTTCTCATGGAGAAAGTTAGCTTTTGTTATCTTGGGTTAGCTTTGTTGGTTCATGAGCTTGTTCTTGATTGGCTTGGAATTATCAGCTTGGTTAGAGTGACTTTGAGATTTTCATTGTCAAGATAGATTGTGAGTAGCTATCAGATCCATGGTCTCAGAATCCTTGGAGCAAGAAGTGTGTGGAGAATGAAGGACAGTTGGAAGGGACCTTACGACATCAAGGCCATGGTTGTAATATCTCTTTCACATTTAATATGATACAGTAATATGACTCTTTCCTATAAATCTTGTTGTGTTTTATTGTATGATTCCTTGATCACATACATAGGTTTATATTGAGTTTATTCTATTGCTATCACTTTGGTTGGTTGTGTTCTTTTGCAGGTTCATCATTATTTGAGCATTGGAAAGGAGCTAGGATAGAAATGGCGAGAGGAAGCGACATTTAAACGGTATGTCGCTCATCCCTCTTTAATTAGTAAATTCAATATATAAAACTTAAGGAAGGCATCATGTTCTGTCCTGTTTTGTTCTAGATCCAGGTGGATCTAGGGAGATCGGTTTGTGTCCGCACTTACGGATTTATCCAATAAAAACATCCCCGGAAATATTTTTGTTGTATGATCTCAAGTTGAGATTATGCTTGTACATGTTTGTCAACTGATTTCTTTGAATCAATTTATTTTTGATGAATTTATTCAAATGATAACAATATTATTTTAGCTCACTTATTTGACTAGTAAGCTCTTGGCTAAGTGTACCATTTATCTTTTGGTTTTTCTCTTTGAGTAATTTGATCTCTACATGTTCTTCTATCAATTTGACATTGTCCTCTATGTTCTTGCTTCCTTCACCTTTCAATTGCACAGGTTTTGATGGAGATTCTTTGATTTGTATTATGACCTCAATCACTTCATTCTACAAAGGAGAAACCTTTCTATTAGACCATATGGTTCTAGGTCTGTTGGATTCAACCTATTGAAGAGGATGTTCAATTATAGGCTCTAGGATTAGTTTTCTTCTTGTAGATATTCTAAGGGTTGGAATATCAGTTTTGGTCTTCAACCCTTGTACCTCATCATCAATTTCCATATCTATAGGTTTAGCAAGAGGTTCTTCCATTTCTTCAATGGAAACATGTTTAGCTTTACCCTTCCCCTTATCCTTCTTGACAACCTGAACAAAGAAAGGCTCTTTGAAAACAGGGGCATGAGGTGAGTGTGGGATTTCAGATGATACAATAGAGGATGGACCTGCAGATTTCTTCCTTGGAGTCTTATTCATGGGAAGTGAGGTAGGAGGTCAACTTGGTAATTTGATACAAATAAGAAGGTGGGGCAATCCTTTCCTTCTTTCTTCAATTTCTCCATGACTATGCGTTTTATTAAGGCATGGTGAAAGATAGATTTCTAAAGTCTATCATGCCTTCTTTGTGCACATGAAATCATCATTTGCAAAATCATAACAAGGAAATAAGATAGGTCAATTTCCTTCTTACCAATGAAGTGGAGCAACATATTGAAATGATACTACAAGATCTAGCTATACCTCCCTTCATAAGTGAAAAATATTTAAATGATGAACATCAACTTGTCATATTCCTCTAGCAGCCAATTCCTTGGCACTCCCTTCACCAAATCAACTATCTTATTCTCAGGTTTGAGCATGTCTTGACACTAGTCCTCCTTCTCTAATTCCCTTGCCTTAAACCAAAGTTATCATGACCTTGGAATCTCAGTTACTTCTACAATTAGGTTCATTGCCAACTAAATCTCTAAGGGGACAACCTGATTTTTACCTTCCTTTAAATTATGCACAAAATCTCTTGACACCTCCAGATGATTCCCTTCTAGATTTTTAAAAAACCTCCAGCATCCCATGCGCTTGAAGGAGTCCACATGGTTAGGGTTTTGTTCAATCAAATTAGTATCAGTGGGCTCAAATATAACCACAGAGACTGACCTCTTACTAGGGATGGGGTCTTTCCTTGGAGCCATTGGATATATGAATACCTTTTGTAAGCACTTTTGCACAAAGAAAATTAGAATAAAACCCTAAGGACAAAATCTTTTTTTGTTTCTTTGCAAACCTTAGTAGTTTTCCTTTGATGGTGAGTTGCAGCTTTAGAAGAGGATCTCAAGACTTGATGATGATTTGAGAACCTTAAAAACAACCTTCTTGATATACCTTCTTCACTTCAAAAGTCTTCAAATTTCAAAACGAAGCTTTTCTCATGAGTTGGTAGTGCACTTCATAGAAAAATTATCATTTACCCTGACAATTGAGGATGAGTTGTTAGAGAACTTAGTTTTAAAATAGCGCTATGCACTACCAACTTGTCATAATGAGGAATTATTACAAAATGGACATCCCTTTGTGTTTTGAAGTGAAATGATGGGTCATTATGGACCACAAGTGACTAAAACAACTTGTGATTGGCCCTCAAAAGTATGGATGACTCGACTAAGACTTTAGGACAACCAAAAAAGATGACCACTTAGTCACCTATCATTTTATTTGACATGACCAAAATCTAACTGACTGGACTTAATGAGATATCAAATGACCAAAAAACAAATACTAAAACAATTTCATGACTCAATGTTGCCAGAACTTTCTAGGAGCTAGCATCTGGCTCCATCTAGGATGGAAACTTCCCTCTGAGGTTTCCAAGAACCTAGTAGCTCCAGCCATCTTGTCCATTGGGCTATGGAGTCATATGGCTTGTGCAACCAATTCCCTGCAAACCTTCAAGATTTGATATTCACTTTTGTCATACTCTGATATACTAAAAACAACTCTTCTTATTCATTGGAAATGAAAACAAATGTTCAAGTACTGAACTTATTCACACACACTCCTACTCTAATAAACTGTACTTCTTGTTGATAAAGTGAAATCATGCTTCCAATGAAGCCATATGAGTAACTTCATGTCTAAAATAATGCTTTTCATGCCATTGATTAAAATATAATAATAAAAACATAACAATGACCATAAAAACTCTTTCAGGAGATCATACTCACTAAGAAATGCAAGCGATATGATAAAATCTGAAAACTTAAGAGAGTCTAAGAGATAAGACTCAAGTAAGGCTTCCATGGTATCTTCAAAACCATTATCACCATCATACAGATTCAAAATCATAGACTGCTCATGTATGTTTTCCCCTTTGTTATATCCCTATGACTCGGATCCATCACTATGATGTTCTTTCCCATCACAGTTGACAATATTTGAGAGAAAATAAGAGATATGTTCTTGATCTTCTACATCACTATCTCCATAATGATTAAATGAAGGATGCGTCTTTAAAAATATATCATGAGAGAACTGTTGACTACTCTCTCCAAAAAATGATATCTTTGAAAGATGAGTAAAAAATAAGAGGATCTTTATTAAAATTTTGAACAGCAGACTCATAACTATCATCAACCATAGCATGCATACATTGTTGATCATCTCCTTGCTGAAAATTAGAACTATATGAGATTCCATTAGTCAACAAGCCTTCATAAACTTTAAAATCTTCCCCATCATCACTATATTTGTCAAATATGGGAACATCAGGATAAAATCCTCATGGTAGAGATGAAGATTTTGGCATATAATCTTCAACAATATGATTTTGAAAAATATTTGAAACACCAATTCCTTCTTCCTCATCATTATCATCCTTCTTATCTAGATTTTAATCAACAGGTTCATAAGAATCAATATCTAAACTATCCTCAACATTACAAACATCAATATTATCATCATTTATATCTGGTAGATCTTCTTCTTGGGAAGTAGCTGTCAAACAATTAGATTAGGTTGATGGACAATTGGTATGGATTGTTGGTTGTCATTGATGTCAACCATTGGAGAGTGATATTGTAGTTTGATGTCAACCCTTAGTGATTGATGTCAACCCTTGGAGAAAGTTCGGTAGTGAATTTCGGTAGCATAAAGGTTTGGGTAATGGACCCGAGTTTGCTTTGTTTGATGTATAATGGTATGATTTTTAATATATTTGCAGGTAATAATATTCTAGATGGATAGTACATGTCATGCCATTTATGGTGGTATGTGGAACACCACATAACTCCTCACGGTTTGAGAGTTATGGCCTTACGAATTTGGAGGACTCTCATATGTTAGCTTGAAGCCCCAGAAGGTCAAATAAGTCAAAGTGCTTGCAAATAATAAATTATTTAAATAATAAAGTGAAGTGACAAAGTAAAAAAAGATTATTTAAATAATAAAGTGAAGTGACAAAGTCAAAGAGGATTATTTAAATAATAAAGTGAAGTGACAAAATCAAAGAGGATTATTTAAATAATAAAGTGAAATGACAAAGTCAAAGAGGATTATTTAAAAAATAAAGTGAAGTGACAATGTCAAGGAGGATTATTTAAATAATAAAGTAAATGGATAACTTTCTAATTATGGAAAGTGGTTAGAAGTGGGTTAGCCCTAAAATAAGGAAATTGGGTTAAGATGGTTAAAAGGTTTCCCCTTGAGGAAGCTACATGAAAGTATAAATAAGAGGCAAGGCTCTCTCATTTTAATTACACTTGAGCATATTGAATATCTACAGGTGGTTGAGGTAACCAAAGGATATCTAAGCCGAATTTCAGAGGGAAGGTGAAGTAAAAAAAGTTGCAATTCAAGGGAGGATAAATTCTTTTGATGATGTTTTCTAAGATGTTTCGGGTAAAAACATCATAACTTGTTCATAACAAATCCAAATTATATATCATTAAAATTAATCAAATCACAATCAAAATTAATAAATATATAACTAAAATAAATTCAAATTCTTAATTATATATTGATAAATTTAAAATGGTTAAAATTATTTTAATAAATGAGATTTGATTAATTTTAACCAAAATTGAAAATAAAAAATTAGATAACATTTATGAAATATTAAAATTAATTAAATTACAATTAAAATGGTTGAATACATAACTAAAATAAATTCAAATTCTTAATTTGATATTAATAAATTAAAAATGGCCAAATATTTTTAATAAATGAGATTTGATAAATTTTAACCAAAATTGAAAATTAAAATTTAAATAACATTTATTATTTATTAAATAGGAAAAAAACAAAAATTTAATCTTATGTAACAGACCACTTTTAAAATTTAATATTCTTCCTATTATAAATTTTGTTTAATATATTTTTATGATCAATTTAAAGAACTTTAAATAAAAATACACAAATATTATGTAACTTGACATTCACACGAGTAATACTCAATTTTATTGGACAATAGAACCCTCCATAGGAAGGAAAGAGGGTCCACCAAATTTTATAAATTTATAAATTTAAATTTAGATTTATCATTTATCTATAAAATAGATATTAAAATTTTATAAAATAAATATTATAATTTTAATTAAAAAATAAATATTTTAAATAAAAATACACATCAGATATGAAATTTTATCAATAATTTTGAATTCATAAAGTTAATTTTTTTTAATAAAAATAAATTGGCATTCATCTTAAATAATATCGCTTTCCAAAAAAATATATATATAATAAGAAAAACAATATTAACTAAAGGAATAATGTATTACTAATATAAATCTATTTTCACTTTTATATATATATATATATAATCAATCTATTCTATTTAAGGGACTCAAAATGCTAGTCACTCAAGAATTATTTTAGAGAGAGACCGCCTACCCTTTCTTGGTGCTCCCGATGTTGGGGGCTAGAGGCATCAACCTATTGGGATTCTTCATGATGGTCCTGAGCATCTAGTTGAGCTCAGATATCTTAAATTTGGCGATGCACCTCAGCCAACTGCAACAAAAAATTTTCTCATTCGTCTTCCCTATCCAATAGGATTTTGTATAGGAATGTCTAGTAAATATCTATCATTCTCAAGTATTTTGTATCTCTCACTTTGAAATTTCCCAAATCAGGAACCCAATTACCAATTTCAGTATCTATTTCCTAGTCATGGGTGGCAACATGCTCTTGGCAGTCAACAACCTCCATATAGATGATTTCCTCCTGGATGTGAGGGGGAATTTTCTCTCTAAATTCAATAATTGAATTCTGAGTTGAGTGCAACAGTCTTGGACTAGAGGGCTCCCGACTAAGATTGTTGGAAGTGGAGGGGTTGGGAAGGCATCTTTGTCCCCGACGATGGCCTTTGGAATAACCACGAGTAGGCAACATGGTGGTGGACTGAAAAATAATGGGAGTAGAGAGAAGAGAAGAACCTAAAGTCAATTGAGAGCCGCACATCTTTTAAGTACCAAGCCTCAACAAAGAGGAGCATTGGCATCCCTTGTACTCATGCTATAAACCCTTGTCGAAACATCAAACCCATTGATTACTATAATACCTGGAAGACAGAAGTTCCACTCATAATTTTGATGTTACATAATGGGTAGATCATTCCCCGTTCTAGGTTAATGAGAATTAAAACTATTTGTATCCATATTAAAGCCGAGGAAAAAGAAGGTGAATACTGGAGTACAAACTAGCATCAGCAATGATGCTCTGTATGAACCTTCTCTAACTCCCCTTTGCAATATTAGGACAACCATGTGAGATGGATTACCTCCTCCTTGGACACATTTAACCATGAAAAATATTTAGAAGAAGCACACTTCCCTATCACCCCATTTGGGGTTATTAAATTTATATATTAAATAAAATATATTTTTATATAAAAAATTAAATTTTTGTTTTTGTTTATTAACAATACATATATAAATAATCATATTTAAATACAATTGTAAATTATATAATTTAATACAGGTGGGTTAGTTTTAGTGGATGAGTGTTGTGGTTATAATGAAAGAGGTCTTCAAGTCAAGTTCTTGACCAATTATATTATTGAGATTTTTGAGATTATTAGACCCTGGTCTATGTCCCCATCAGGTCAAGTCCTTGGCCAACTACATTTTTTAGATTATTAGACCTCACTTGATATCCCCATCAAGTTATACCCCCTAATCAAGACTTCCTTAGAAAAAAAACATTATATAATTATTATCATTATAGAAAAATAAAATTATATATAAATGAAAATAATATCCAGTAAAACATAATGTAACACTCACATAAACTCATTTTCATACTTATACTTTGTTATTAGTCCCTGATCTGCCGGGAGTATATTAATCAATTATGTATTTTTCTATTAAATTGACACGTGAACCAATGTATTATCATTGTTTTAACTTAAAGTTTTGGCATTTTACTTTTTATCTTAGATTTTGAGTTTGAGGCCTTATTTGGCCTCATATCGAGGCAATACTTAGGATACGTTTTTCCTAATTTAAATAGTTTCAATGTTAAATGAACTAATGTTAGAGATCATGTCTAGCATTAGCTCGTAGCATTAAATATTTTCTCTTGTAACATAAACATTGGATACATTTATCCCATGTTTATGACATCGATTACACATACAAAACTTATTTGCATGACACAAATACGTGTCCATGAGACAAAGAAAATCCAACATATATTTTCTCTTTGCTTCTAACTTCGAAGAATTCTTGAAGATGGGCATGATTTAGTCTTCCCTCTGTGACCTGTTGCTCCCAACCCTCTGTGAATTATTTCTCTTGGATGATGCTCTCCACAAGGTCCCTATTACCTTGCCTGGTTCTAGGTGCATAAGCATCACCCAAAGTTTCACCAACAACTAGAGAAAAAATAGTTCTTTCTACCATCCTTCTTCTGAGCAGTGTTAATGATTATTCCTCTTATTATCTACAACAAGGGGATCTCTAAGAAGGAGAGAAAAACTACCACCCTCTATGCTAATCCAACTTCATAGCTAGTGGTTAGCGACTAAGCCTATACTATAGATGGATGTAGAAGATTTAATTTTGAGTTGGACCATTGGACCAACTATGCCTTGGACCAACTAGGCCTCAACTCATGCTTCCAACAATGAAGCACGAGTTCCCATATCTATACAGGAAACCATAGCTATACAAGAAGCTTTCGAGTTTACTTGGTAATGTACAATTTTTTTAAATTGTAGAATCAGTTTATTAAATTTGTATAAAATTATAAATTGATGTTAAGTGGGGAATGTGGGTAGTTGTAGAGATCTCTTACTTGAGGTGGATGATGTCCCTTGACTGTTTTTCCTTGACTGGTCGTGCAAGGTGAGCGGATGTAGAGATCTCTTATTGGAGGTCGATGTTTGTCCTTAACTGGTTGTGCAGACATTCTATGGTGGGATTCCCATATCCCTTATGTAAAACTTGTCTGCTACAGTGCTTCCTTCACTATTGTTCGCCATCTTCATTTGCCATGGAGGAGAGCCTCTATGAATAATTCATGAGACTTTCGTTGTGGGAAAGCAAAGCTCGTAATATTATTTTTCTCGGACAAGAATTAGCCTTCAATCCCACTCAAATCTTCTAGCATTAATTCTTCCTTCGCCAAATCCATTTGTTGGTGAACATATCCCTCATGGAAACTCTCATTGTCTTGCAGGGAAGCTCATTCATTGCTATTTTTTAAATGGACTTCTTATCATGTACACGTTGAATTCGAATACTTTGTATATTCTTTAAATCTTGGACAAATGTGTTGGAAGTGTCATGTAGAGAGTATATATGTCCATTCTAAGATATTGTTAATTGATGGCATGGTACATACGGTGAAACTAACTATTATCTTACCATAAAACACAAGGGGAAAGGTGCCTCCTATCGATAGTTCAATCGAGAGAACACAATTTCCCTCTTTCAAATTTCAACTCAAACTTGTAGAGTTTGATTTTCCTTTTTTTTTTTTACAATCCGAGTGTCAAAGATTATTGTGAAGTCATTTAGTTTTTTTTTTCCTATGCATTTGGGATTTGATTTTTTTTTTTTTTATATATCTTAGTCTCTATGTTGGTTCTGTCTTTGAAAGAAAATTGAAAGCTCATATAAACATAATCTGTGAGAAATAATGTTACCTTCAATCCTCTTTTCCACATATTGTTGATGTAAAGGAACCCAAAATTTCAAAAGAAATACCTTCTGGAAGAAAACTTATATAAGGATCATGTCATTAATAAACAAACATGAACGAGTAAAAGGACCATGTCATTAATAAACATGGAGTAAATAAAAGACATGCATGCGTTTGTATAAAAAGCATTATGGAAAAATGGAAGACATGTTTCTAAAATTACTTGAGGACCGTAGCCTTCGTTGATAGTTATGTTATGTCTTACATTATAACTATTTGTATTTACATTCTATCATTTGACACATAGAATTTTGCATGTCAAAGGAAGTGAATTTCCACTAAAATTTGTTTATAGTGAAAAACATCAATAGATGAAAAATGTCGGTACTTTCTAATTGTAAGCTGCTCAAGATTTCATAGTCCCTATTGCTTATTATACTATTGTTACAAGGGAAAAACTCTTTATGGACAAGGGTAAACCACAACAGAAAGGTATGACTACAGAAATCAACTCAATTCCAACATATGCTGTATAAACTAATGTGCAATACAAGAAAAAGACCTACCTTGATCCAACGTTTGATGATATTCCACCGTTGAGCACTTTGACCCAAAGCTTTATACCTACGAGAAGTTCTCAACAAACAAACAAACAAAGTATATAGTGATTATATAAAAGTAGTTAGCACATCAAATAACATAATCCATTAATAGACATTACAAACATGCCCATGGATAATAATCATATATTTGCAATATATCAATAGGACAGGAAAGGAGTATTTCTATTAATAATTGATCAGCAAAAGTGTGAACATTACAGACTTTCGTGTCAGCATGGTTCAAAACCAAGAAACCAAGTTCCTTCCAACTGGGTCCCCACTGCTTCAATCCTCCACCAAAGGCAAGCTCATGAGAAAGAGGCAAATAGGTCCTCTCAACAATAAGGGAAGAGCTTGGGGGTTGAACATTGTGTTCAGAATTGAGGGACAAAGGGATGCAGACTCAATATGAAGTAATTTCTCCAAAGTAACTTTGCTCTCAAAGTTGAATGCTTTCTCTCTCTTTTCCCTAGTTTGAAATTGTTCTCTTATAGCCTCCATAATGCAACTGAAGGGTTGAGTCGGAACATTTCCAATACATGGAAGGCCAAGGATCAAAGATCTTTTGTCGTGACATGGAAACCCAACCTCATTTTGTATTTTTTGGCACAAATCTCGATATACGTGAGCTGTAATGTAGCAATAAGCGTATACACATCTTGCATAGTAGTTAGGGAGCGTATATGTGGAAAAATGTATACACTTTTAGCTTTGGATTCATCAAAAAGGGATAAAAAGTCTGCATAGGAAAATGGAAAAAGGTCCTCTGTGTAAGATAGAAATGGTGAGGCAAATCTTGCTATAACAGATGCCCCCTAATGTGTGAGACCAGAGGAGTATCTGTGATGACTGAAATACATTATAAATAGCCTAGAAGTGGAGTGGTAGAGAACTAGCTGGACAAACTCAATTTCTTATTACATTATGTACTGACTTTGCATACATGGCTGCCAAGACTACAATGCAGATCCATGTGGAAAATATACCAAACAAGTGTTCATGGCCATGAATAGGCATATACAAATGCGATTATATGCCAAAAGATATCATAGTCACGAACAAGGCCCAGTGAAACCAGTCTCAAAAATCAATTTGAAGATATCTGTATACCATGGAGTACAATCTGATCTCCCATGATCACTGAAGTCAAATAGGTATTGGTCCAATAAAATGGAAACAATAGCTTAGGAAAGTTGCGGCCACATAGTGATGTCTTCAAGTCTTCTACACTATCTGCCAATGGTGCAAGTATACATCATGTGAATAAATGAGTTGAGGGCGAACACGATGAGACATCATTTGATTACCGATCATTGAAGTATATCATTAACAAACGCGAGACAACCTACCCATAATGAAAGTAGGTATCAAGGCATCGAGTACATCTCTACAAATGTGAATAAAGGAGTTGGTGTCGAACACTTGAGAGATCCATTGATCAAGAGACATTGATGTATTCCTATTCGTCAATGGTGAGAGAGCCTGCCACTAATGACTGCAAGCCTCAAGGTACTCATAAAACTCTAGGTCCCATATCCAGAATAAATGAGCTATTTCGATGGAAGGAGACCCGTTGAAAGGAGAGAATTGAGGCATCTCTCATCAGTCAACACGAGGAACAAAGCATGAGATTCATACTTTGGTGGAGATTAGATGAAGAACATGTTCACGAACCAATGACCCTATGTGTCTTTCACGTGTGCGAAATGCAAGCGGTACATGAAAATGACCCTCTGAATAGTAGCCAATGATGAAAAACTGTTGACAAAGCTAAACAAACCACCAATAAGGCTAATGGAATCCAAGACACTGCACGAATCCCAAAGTGCAGATAGATGTCGTGTCATTGAACACAAGGGAAACCACCCAGTCAACGACCAATGATGAAATGTCAATTGTTGGGTTCAAGGTGACCTACCAATGATGAAAGTAGGGCCATGGTGCATGATATGACCAAAGTATCATGTGATTCTCAGACAAAATGAGGGTGTGGCCGACATGCAAAGTCAAGATTTCTAAGGAGTGACCGACACAGGTTGATAGAATTCCTTTGAACATGAGCATGAGACATATGGTGGAATCCGACATCATGGACTCAATGATGTGACAATTAGATGCAGGAGGCATCAATAACGTTCTCTATAGGGACTGAAAGAGTAACTAGTCGGTAGAGAAAACTTTGTAGCAGGATCATCTTCCTAAGGCCATGCTAAACCCAAAATTTTGATGACACACAGACTTAATAACTTTGTGCTCTGTTCAAAGGCGACACAACCGCTGCCAATTACAATATAGTGTTCCCTTCCCGCCCTTTTTTTTTTCATAACAAATGAATGCTATGATATAGAGGAGGGAACGAGTGTCGCAAGTAAGAAAAACTAGTTCCAACAGTGGAACGTACCTATGCTTAATGCAAGGAAATGCATGCGGGAGATGGACACTCGGGGTGATGTTGCCTCCAGGGTATAGGGTGTCAAATTGAGAAGGATAAAAACAAAGCTCTGCTTGGTTGAGGATGCAAACTTCTTAGGCAACAGTTTATAACACAAAGCGAGAACTGGCTAAAGGCTCAATACAACAAGCGAGAGCATGAGATGCAATCACAACTTAATGCCAATAAATGTCCTTTTTTATATCTTTTAGTCTAATTGGTGTGAAAAAAGGGTAAACTTGTGCCAAATAAACATCTTTTCAAATCCAATTTATGAGTGTAAAAAAGACAAGTTCACTCGACAATCTTTTCTATTTTTGATAGCGAGTCAGAAAAGAGCTTAACTAGGACTCATGATCTTTCAAATCCAATTTTAATGAGTGTGAAAGGGACAAATCACTTGACGATATTTTCAATTTTTGGATGAGTCGGAAAAGAACTTAACCGAGACTCGTTATTGGGAGTCCGCGGGTAATAAGGCCATGTGTGTGTGAATGAGAAATGAGGCTCATTGTAAAGTCACGTATTGAATTATAATGGACTCTTGGTCCTAAGAAAAAGACTCGGCAGGGGCACCAAATGACAAAGAGGTTCTAACAAGGGTAACCATGTTTCATAAGTCTCTACCATTTATTAACAATGCTATTAATAGTAGATGGAGATTTATGCATCGCAATAAATGGGTTCGTACCTAAGGAGTAAAAAGTGGTAGTCGAATGATAATGCAAAAAAATGAACAATGGAGTAGATACCTATCTTATATGCTAGGTTATGAATATACCTACCCGAGGAGACGAATGACCAACCATGACGTTGAAATATGCAAGAAAATTGAGTTGAAACTACAAAAACCATCTTAAAACCATTCTTGAATTAGTCCATTAGACAAAGTAATAGTATAAAACTATATCAAATGGGTAAAAAATGGCTTATAAATAGTAATAAAATCAAAATTTACTGTACCATTTTCATTTTTACCCAAATAGTGTAATTTGGACTAAAACACCTCCAAAATTCAAATGACGATTGCAGGAGAAATAGGCAACGGAATCACGCATCGTCTAGACCAGGTAACTCTTCATCCCATCCTCTTCAAATTCAGTGGTTTACAATTTTGAGTTAGGTTCTATTTTGTTAGTTTTTAAGGGCACAAATTGTTTTTTTTGGTATACACAGGCTTTTTCTAAATAGGTCACGTATACGACTAGTTATACACCCCTGTGTTGAACCATAGGGGGAGTATATCAGGCCCTACCCATGACTGTTTGTAAATAAACCGCGTATATGTGCGCAAATGGTAAAAAACGATGTTTCTAACTCAATTTTTTTTTTTTTGGTAGGACAGTGTTGGAATGGAGAGAGTGAGAGCATGAGGAGGTAGATGCAGCAGTGGATCGAGATTCGGTGGCTCAAGCAGATTTAAAAATATGTGGTTTATACAAGTTTTGGGATTTCAAAGGAATGAGGGCCCAAGTGAGGTTGTTGGAAATACTGGTGGGCTATTGGGATCCCGATAGCGAGAGCTTTATCCTTGATGGACAACCATTAAGGATCGAACTAGAGGATATCTACCTCTTGACTAGACTTTCACACCAAGGAGAGGTTGTGGACCTCAAGTCACGTGGGGCAGGGAGTGGGATGAAGGTCGAAGAATACATCGAGGCCCACTGTGTTGCAAGGACTCCCATGGTGGGAAGTTGAATCCCTATTCGGGCTATAGGTAACCTCAGCCTGGAGATTATTGCGCTCGTGCTTACCAGGCTCATAGGATCGACCTCGTTGCATCAAGCATCGAGACCAATTATCTTTTATGCACTAGGGTGTGTGAGACCCACCGTCTATGATTGGTGTACCTCACTGCTGACCAACATGAAATTCTAGTTGACAGAGTGCAAGAAGGGGGGAAGTGAAACTTCAGGTTTTCCTCTATCCTTT
>JZKD02S1950821.1:99433-113478 GCA_000966675.3 Picea glauca
TGTTGCAAGGACTCCCATGGTGGGAAGTTGAATCCCTATTCGGGCTATAGGTAACCTCAGCCTGAAGATTATTGCGCTCGTGCTTACCAGGATCATAGGATCGACCTCGTTGCATCAAGCATCGAGACCACTTATCTTTTATGCACTAGAGTGTGTGAGACCCACCGTCTATGATTGGTGTACCTCACTGCTGACCAACATGAAATTCTAGTTGACAGAGTGCAAGAAGGGGGGAAGTGAAACTTCAGGTTTTCCTCTATCCTTTGCATCTTCTTTTTCGAGTGAGTCCCAGGTATAGGATCTAGAGTGGAGATCATTTCTAGAGGAATACATGATTTGGCTATGGCGCGATGGATTGAGGTCATGAGATGAGAGGGGGGAGGTAGGGTGGTGACACCCTACAATGATGATTTTTTCTTCTGGTGGCCGAGACAAATCATAGCTCTGGACAACTATCCCTACACAGGAATCGATTTCAAAGGATATCCTAATATGCCGCTTCCACTAGGAGCCACCTACGGCTCCATAGGTAAAAAGTTTTTATATATTTCATTTTTTTTGTATTTTTGTATTGAAGAAAACAAAAAATATTTTTGGATGGTGTTTTAAATATTAACTCGATACTTGTGTGATTGCAGATGTGGGTCCGCAATTGCTAGAGGGATTCCTACGACATAGGTGGAGGCACCAGGGAGATGAAGCAATGGGAGGAGAAGTGGACAGAGTCCTACAGAACATGCATGGTAACCTGTCTTGTCTGACACAGAGGATTCCTATGGTTCAAGTGGAGGATCAAACTGAAGCCATGCAATGACATGTTGTCAGTGTACCTAGAGCATGGATATGACTCTTCTGGTGTCTTGCAAACACTGTGGTTTTCTATCATGATACACATCCGGTTCCACAGGCATAGATGTCATGGGACATGTATATCAGCTATATATGTATTTTGAGGGTTTTAGTCCCAATTTTGTAATATAAACACCATATTTTTTGGAAATATATAAAGAGGGATCTTTGGATTTACTCATATCTTACAATGTGTACATTGATTTAATGGTCTTCTTTATTTCATTAATGTATCTAAAACATAATTAGCGTAGGCATTGTATACATGATTAGAACTTCTAGGAATGTGGAAGTATGAAATAAAATCAAATTGTCGTTCTAAAATACGTACCCATAGGAATCGATGGAGTAACGTCAGATCACACGCATGGTAACAGTCGTTCAACTGACATACGACTAAATGAGAATCCAGGCGAACCTCTAGAGAGTGAATACCATGTGAGATAGCATCACACAAAAGTTCTATGACAATGCTATATTCGACCACATTGTTCGTGGATGGCCCTAGGCATACACCACCTGAAGACACCAATAGACCTTCGGGTGAGTAAATCACCCAAGAAGAAGAAGCCAAGTTCTGTGTATGACGACTGGCTCCCTCTACGAATCCTAGGTAGACTGAAGACTCCATTGACATCTTCCAACCAAAAGGGAAAACTCGATAAGCAAGCTGAAGACCAAAAGAAAAAAGATGTATATACACTAAATTTACATTAGTATACAAAGGGTTTCTCTCAAGCATAATACCTTTTCAAGTAGAGCCCATTTCTGGGCTTGGCCAATTTATTCCCTTCATAATATTCCAAATCGTAGGCTCCTTTTTCTAGAACACGTCGCACGATATAAGGACCATGCCACATGGGTTAAAACTTGCCTGCCCCTAGCGGTTCTTTGGCTTGGTCATGCAAGAGAACCAAGTCACCCTCGGTATACAACCGGGGGCAGATAGACTTGTTGTACTGAACCTTGACATGTTTTTTATTTTCTTTGATAGCCATAAAGGTGTCTCGATGTTGCTCATCAAGACTCTCTAGGTGCACCAGGCGTCACTCTAAATATGAAGTGTGAGGTAGGATCTCGACTGCCAATTTGAGAGAAGGGATTTCACATTCAATGGGAAGTATCGAATCCACACCATGCACTAACTGGAAAGGGGAAAACTGGTGGCAGTATTAACTGAGGTTAGGTATGCCAAAAGCGTGGGATACAACATGATGTTCCAATTGGAATTACTCTGTCTGACAGCTTTTTGCAAGATGGTCTTGAGAGACTTGTTGATGGCCTCTACTTGCCCATTTTCTTGGGGGTAATAAAGAGATGAGTGACCATGTTTAAAACACAGATTATATTCTATCTCTACCATCATTTCATTCTGAAAGTGACTTCCATGATCAGTGAAAATTTCACTTGGGATACCGAATCGGGCGATAATTTGGTTGAACATGAAGAAGGCTACAGTCTTCCCATCAGATTTTACAGTAGGCATGGCTTTGGCCCACTTGGTAAAGTAGTCGACAACCACGATTATGTGTTGATTCCCCACAATCGAAGTTGGGTTGCAATCGATGAAATCTATCCCCCATTTGGTGAAGGGACCGACGATGACGACTGGGTGAAGAGGGGCTGGGTGAAAGAACATTTTCTAAGTGAACACCTGGTAGGGGTGACACTTATTAATCTCTACAATGCAATCTTTAAAGATGGTGGGCCAAAAGTAACCGACTCGTAGTATTTTTTGGGTTGTCACAAGCCCGGATAGGTGACCACCACAAGCCCCTTTGTGGAAGTCATTTAGGACTAACTTGGTTTCCTCGTGAGTTAAGAAACAACGTAATATACTATCTATTCCTCGGTGATACAAAGTTTCGTTGATGATGGTATACTTCTTGTCTTGGTATCTAACTCATCGTCGATCATCTCGCGAGAGACGTTTATCGAACTTCAAGGTTTGAAGATATAAAACAATGTCTCCATACCAGGGGTCAGACGACGAGACAAGGAAAATGTGTTCATCTGCAAATGAATTGACATGGATAACATCCTCATCTAATCGTGGGAAATTGGATATTAACTCTGCAAAAACTAGTGACTTCTTGGACTTGGCTGAAGCAAAGTCGAGATCAAATTCTTGTAATATGAAAATCCATTTATTATATTTCCCACGTATGATATGCCTAGTGAGGACATATTGAAATGGATTAACAACAACAACTACAATAGTTTTTTAAAGAAATATATAGTGTCATAAACGTTGGACTGCGTGAACGAAAGCCAAAGCTAGATTTTCGACGTGAGAGTAATTAAGCTCAGTATCGACTAAATTTCTACTAAGTTATTATATGACATGCTCATGGAGCTCATCATCCTCTTGAACTAGAACCATACCAATCATCTCTTCGAACGCGGCAATATATAACAAGTAATCTCTACTGTAATCAGGAGATTTTAGCAGAGGAGTCGATACCAAGGCTTTCTTTAAGGCACCAAAAGACTCTTGGGCTCACTCATCCCAGATAAATGGGGTGTCTTTCTTTAGTAGGCACATGAAACCATTAGTAATATTGGAATAATTCACTATAAACCGACGAAGAAAGTTATTTTTCTCCTGTAAACCTTGAAGTTGTCTAATTGTGCATAGGGGGGGTGGGGGGAAATTAAAGTATTGCCTCAACCTTAAGAGGATATACCATGATCGCATTCTCGAAAACTAAAAATCCTAAGAGACGGACATACCTAACGCAAAATATGCATTTGTGAGGGTTTAACCAGATTCTATAGTAATAACATATTTCAAAAACCAACCAAAGGTGTGTGACATGATCCACTCTCTTGCGAGAGTGAGCAGCAAGATCATCGAGGTAAACTTAGACTATATACTTGATATCGTGGAAAGAAAAAGTCATGGCACGTTGGAAGGTTGGTCCGACATTTTTCAAGATGAAAGGCATTTTTCAGTATGCAAAATTACCCCAAGGACATATAGATGTCATCTTGTGTTGGTCCTTAGGTTTGATTTGGATTTGGTTGTATCTTGAAAATCCATCCATAAAGGAAAATATTTCTCTTCTCGAACACTCATCGAGAATATGATCAATGAAAGGCGTGGGGAATTTATCTTTAGGACAATATTTGTTCAGGTCACGAAAGTCCATACACACACGGATGGTTCCTTGATTTTTATTCATGGGAACGAGGTTCGATACCCATTCGGTCAAGGGAACCCAGTAGATGAATCCGACATTAAGTAGCTTCTCCACCTCTTCCTTAATAGCAGGGGCCTTCCTAGGATTAACAAATCTAAGACGTTGTCGAACATGTTTAGCATCCAGATAAGTTTTAATTTCATGTTCGACAATACGAGGGTCGATCCCTAACATATCTTCATATGACCAAGTGAATACATCTCGAAACTCTTTGAAAAGGTTGCTGTATATCAGAATCTCTTCTGGAAAATAATCCACACCTATATTTATGTTTTCAATTTTGCCAGTGGTACGAGATATGTCGATCGAGACGGTAGGAGAAATACTTGCCATATTTCCTTCGGCATAAATACCATGCGTATCAAGTGGAACTACGGCATGACCAACTATCTCACTCAAGGTAGACCGAAAATCATCTTGCTCGATTCTTTCAAGACTTGGGAGAAAATAAGATCGATGATGCATATCGTCCCAAGGTCTATCGGAAAAATTCATGGCTTCAATGATGGCTTCATTCGAAGGAAAAGTCTCATCTAAGAAATCATGTGAACAAGATAACGAAGTGGCCCATATGAGCCTAAGAACGGGATCCTCCTTGTTCGTCCGTGAGGTAACAGGATCGGGATCGGTGGAAGAATCAAGGATAGCTTGACACACAATCTCCATTGCCGATAGTGGCATATCCATGCCAGCATGTGACTGACCTTCAATCGATGAAGTCGAAGAAGGCAGGGTCCAAGGATCACTAAAATAGGAAGTGAGGAAAGAAATGGAACTCTCTGTTGAATCAGGCCTACTAGACATGGCATAAATGTGGTGAATCGATGCCGAGAAGTTGAAAGTAACCATGAGGTACGAATACATTCTGACACCGATATTCTCAGTTTTTGGCTGAGAATTGTCGATCACAGGGATCGACGGTCCAACATATGCATTAGGACTAGAGTACGCAAAGGATAACTGGTTGATCATCATGATCTCCCCCTGATGAGGAAAACAAAGCACACAGAAAACAAATGATATGACAACAACCATAGCATAGGTCCAATTGCGACCTAGTAACAAGTTATAATGGAGAGGTGCATCAACTACCTCTACTTCCACCTCTACCATCTTCCCACCTAACTAGACCAGAAAGGTGGGGAGAATACCATGAGGGCGGAAGGAATGACCGTCAAACGCAGTCAACATGTTCGACGACTTGGAAAGGGTTGGAGAACCAATATCTTTCCAATAGACCAGGAACATCACACAAGTGGCAACACCTTCATCAACGACCACTCGTTTGATAGTATATTTGGAATACTCCACATGGATTTGAAAAGCCACATAGTACAATAAGCGATGCTTCACGTCCGTGACATCAAACTTGATGAATTTCGAGCCACTAGGTTTTAGAGCTCCTAAGGCAGAGAGTAAGGAATTCCTTTGTGATGGACATGTCTAGAGTACCTCCAAAGCCGAAATCGCACAAGTGGTTTGGCCCAGATTTTGAACAATAGAGTAGTTCTGGGTGGCTCTAGCATTAGGGTTTTGGGTAGAGCACTTGAGTACTCCTTTCAGAATATGAGGCGATGGATCTAGTTTCTTGATCTATAAGTTGATCTCCAGGGGTGGAGGAGGAGCTTCTAGGCTAGTACTAGCTTTTGAAGAGATATAATCTTGAAAGCAGGTGGCTATATAAATTTTCGCGTTGACCATATTGATGAAAACATGATCGCCATCTTGCGACGGTGGGTTTTGACTTCCACCAAGAACATTTCTGGAACTCGAAGAACTGGAGGCTAAGTGTTGTTTGTGTGGGAATGGATTTGTCATCACAGTGGGTGGTAGATTTAAAAGCCTCGCAGCCTCCGCAAGTTTGGGGCACAAGTGGGTAAGGTGGCCATCGGTACAAAGTTTACAAGGAAACTTCACCTTGCGCTTCTCTTTCCTGTCCTCTCTAGAATTATCATTTTGTTTCCTATTATTATCTTTGTCATTGGGTTTATTATTTTTATTCTTCCCACCCTTACGATTATTTCGATCTTTCCTTTTATTCCCATCTAGTTACTGGTCACCATTTGGGTTCTTTAACGATTGCAAGGAATGTACATCCACCGATAGAGTGGGTTTGGAGGATCCAGACGAGGTTGTCCCTCCAGCAGACTTTGTTTCCGAGTCTGTGGATTTTACATTGGCAGACCCTACAATGCCATCGGCATGAGGTCTTGGAGTTTTTCTAGGATCATGATTTATCCGCGGTGCATCTGGAAGAAGGTGGTATAACATCCCAGACTGAGCATATATCAAATCAAATTGCTAGGCTCTAAGGATATCTTCTTCCTTGGTGAAGACCTTGGAAGTAGCAACATCCTTTGAAATAGGAGCATGTAAAGACTTTAGGAACTATTCTAGAAGAAAGGCCAGGGGTATAAGAGTCTTAAGCAACCACCTTCGCCTACGCCATTCCTGGATATGGTTCGAGATGTGAGTGTTGGTACCCTGGCTTAAAGTTGAAAAAATTTCAAGGCCAACATCATAATGAATGGGCAATTGAAAGTGATTGAGAAAGGCTAAAACCAATTGATGGAATGACCCATATGTTCCCCTAGGTATCTCAATGTACCATTGTGACACCACTCTAATGAGAGTGTGTTGAAACAATCGTAACCTAATAGAATCATGGTTCAGAGAATTATATGAGCACCAAAGGTGAAAAGTAGTGATGTGATCACCAGGGTCTTCGCCATTTTTACCCTCAAGATTTGGAATGTCTGATGGAAGTTTGGTAGGGATAGGGGCCCATGTGGGGTCATGACTCACCAGGTCATTCATTAGTTTAGACAAATCTGGCAGATTAAGCGTGGCCAAAAAGGGAATACGGGGTTGCGACACCTGACCCCATCCTCCCACAAAAGATTGTGTGTTAGGAACTGTGTTCCATCCAGGATTCTGGTGAGGACCAAAACCTTTTCCAGAATTATAAGACCCTCCTCCAAGCTGATTCGTAAAATATGGATTGGGCATCATTCCAATAGGAATGTCCTGATAAGGGTTATGAAAATTTCCCCTAGTCGGATTAGATCCAAGATGGGGGTTGTTAAAACTGCCCCCAATTGGATTAGATCCAGGTTGGGGAGTGCCCAAAGTGTAATATTGACCTCCTCTAGGTGGGAACCTGGAGGATTGAAGTGGATTCATCATGCCAAAAGTATTGGTCAGAATCAACACTGAGGGGATAGGGATATAGAGAGGAACTTTTCCGCCAGTTGGGTTGTTCCATCCAGCCGTGGAAGGATTAGACCCAGGGTTAAGAATAGGGACACTCCCTACATTAGGATTCACTTGGGTAATATGAGAACCACCAAACGGGGAAGGAGTGTAAGAAGGTGTATTACCCCCAAGTCCAAGTCTAGTGTTATGGACATAAGCTGGGATGGCAGTTGAAAACTGCGAGGTGAAGTTAGGCATACCATAATAAAATGGACTAGAAGCCATGGGGATGGTATGAACATTATAACTCGACGAGTGGCCAAAACCCCCAAAAGGGTTTGAGGTAAGAGATGAAGCATTAACTACAGGTCGAGCCATAGTACCAGTGTAAGCCTCCGACACTACAACTGTAGCGGCTACAGGTGTCGAAGGAGTGCCATTAATTATAGTGGGATTGGGAGTTGAAGAACTCCTAGTGTTTTGAAGACTAGACTTAATACTCATTCTTGTGGGACCACAAGTCTAAAAAATGGATGTGTGTGTACCACTAGTGATAACTCTACGCCTTTTAGAAGGAAAGGACTTGAAAATTGGTGGTAACTGTAACAATCGATGGGACCTGCGAGGAAGCTGGTCTGAATCCATGACGACTTATGACTCTTCCACAAATAAAAATATATCATATGGCCAACTAGCAGTCAAAGATCATACCAAAAAGTCAAATGACCAATATGCATGCAAATGGGCTAAAGTGGTTGAGTGGCCTCCCTCGCAAAAGAAGGTATGTCTCATCCAAGAGGGACCTGAGAATCCCCGCTAAATTTTGGAGGTAACAAAATCAGTTATAAGGGCCCTTGTGGGCTTAACAACCAGTCAGTTAGATCCCCTCGGAGAGGTAATCCTCCATAAAGGCTGTGTGTTGTCCGACCCTAATTTGACTCAGGGTACAAGTAGAATAACCCCTGCAAGTAACCTATGAGATACCTAAGCCAAGCAACTAATAAACCACTGTATAACCAATGCAAAATCGAGCAGTCGTAAGTCCAGATCACCATATGGGAAGGGTAGAAAATCTTGAAACCTTGAAAGCATCGTCTCTCACAGAGGTATGGGCACTAGCAAGATCCCCAAATACGAATAAATGCACAAAAATATCTCTAACGCTAGGTGATTATCCAGGGGTTATCCCTTCAACTAACTTCACGCAACCTAGTGATTAACTCCGGTGTGAGCGGAGCCTCCTAATCTTACCGATTATACAATGGACTTATCAACTCCCTGTCTCAAACACATATGTTGATTTAACTGCCTTGGATAAGTTTACTCACAAAATCCTATTCCAAGGCACTAAATCCTAAGTTAGTTTGTGCACCCTAAAAAATAAAATCGTGACTAATCAATTTTAGTTTAAAGTGTAAATTTTATTGGTCGTGGTTACTCAAAAAGGTATGGAAGTGAAACTCATGGTGTTATGACTCTCCCAGAAAATAAATATGGATATAATGCAAAGTCTATCTTTAACTTTTCAATGAATGATATGATAATAAGAAAAATGGAGTCTTCAATTTCAAATCTACAATTCAGAAGTAAAATACAATCTTTCGCTAAATGTGTTAAGCTAATGATAAAAATTCAAAGAAAAAAATGCCAACCAATGCAAAATGCCTATTTTTTGTATTTTCAATATTCTAAAAAGAAAATGCATGGACTAATAAGAAACTTGACAGATGAATTCTACTGTGTATAAAAGAAGTAACTCAAGCATAATACCAAGCAGCCAAGCAAACAACCCAGAAGCCAAGGACAAATTAAAAATGGAAAATAAAGAGAAATACTACGCCCCCAAAAAAATTCAACTCCAAACAGGCTTCCTTTCATCCCAGATAATATCAATAGACACTATAGAGACCTACGAAGGATCAACAATCTTTAAATCCTACCCAACAGTCACTCAACCAAGCAAACAAGCAAGGGGAAGTGGTATACGCGACTGTTCAGGAGAACATAGCGTATATACATTTCTTGTAGTGAGACAACAAGCGTGTATACACGACTGTCAAGGCACAAAGGGCGTATATGCTTTAAAACAAGTCCAGGTAAGGGTAAAAGGATGAAAACTCAGACTCAGAGTGAACAAGATCTGTCAAGCAATGATACGACAAGAAACACAAAGGAAAAAGAGAAACGTAAGAAGAAAAAGTACTTCAACCATTAGAAGGGATATCTCTCCTTAGTGGATTCACCATTTTTGTTACAAGGGAAAAAATCTCTATGGCCAAGGGTAAACCACAACAGACAGGTATGACTGCTGAAATCAAATCAATTCCAACATATTCTATATAGACTAATGTGCAATACAAGAAAGAGGCCTACCTCGATCCAACGTTTGATGATATTCCACCGTTGAGCACTTTGACCCAAAGCTTTATACCTGCGAGAAGTTCTCAACAAACAAGAAAATAAAGTATATAGTGATGATATAAAAGGAGTTAGCACATCAGATAGCATAATCCATTAATATACATTACAAACATGCCCATGGATAATAATCATTTGCAAGATATCAATAGGATGGGAAAGGAGTATTTCTATTAATAATTGATTAGCAGAAGTGTCAACATTATATAATTTTGTGTCAACATGGTTCAAAACCAAGAAACCAAGTTCCTTCCAACTGGGTCCCCACCACTTCAATCCTCCACCAAAGGCAAGCTCATGAGAAAGAGGCAAAGAGGTCCTCTCAACAATAAGGGAAGAGCTTGGGGGCTAAACACTGTGTTCAGACTTGAGGGACAAAGGGATGCAGACTCAATATGAAGTAATTTCTCCAGAGTAACTTTGCTCTCAAAGTTGAATGCTTTCTCTCTCTTTTCCATAGTTCGAAATTGTTCTCTTATAGCCTCCAGAATGCAATTGAAGGGTTGATTCAGAACATTTCCAGTACATGGAAGGCCAAGGATTAGAGATCTTTTTTCGTGACATGGAAACACGACCTCATTTTGTATTTTTTGGCACAAATCCCGATATACTCAAGCTGTAATGGAGCAACAAATGTACACGCATCTTGCATAGCAGTTAGGGAGCGTATATGTGGAAAAATGTATATTTTTTAGCTCTGGATTCATCAAAAAGGGATAAAATTCTGCATAGGGAAATGGAAAGAGGTCCTCTGTGCAAGATAGAAATGGTGAGGCAAATATTGCTATAACAACTATTAGGAAGACCAAGATGAATACATAACTACTTGGTTGTCTCCTCAGTTGTCATGATCTTCCTTCCTGATACAAAGAACCCTAAGCTCCAACATCTGACCCAAAGGTGATTCCAAATGTTTCCTTTGACCTAGGCATGATTTTAGTTGTTGGCCTTGAATCAATGACAAAAGAAAAGGTGATGATATGCATAGTGATTAAGGGGAAGAAATATAGATAGGGGCGGGTTGAGCATAGAAATCTAGTGTCAATATTTTGTAATCAATGAGTTGCTCAAATTATTATATATATAAGGGAGAGTTGGGCATAACGATCTAGTGTCAATATTTTGTAATAAATGAGTTTTTCAAATTATTTTGCATCTAGGACTAGCTAGATTAGCTTTGGCTTCCCCTCGTGTTCATGTGTGCTCAATGGGAAACCCCAAAATCCCCTTGAGTGTTCTATCTTGGAATTTCTTGATTTTGGTTTCTACCTTTCTCAAAGTCTAGAAGGATGAAACAAAATTAAAATTGTTATAGCTATGAGAAAAACCACTCCCACCCCAATAACCACTTTGTAAGAAGACACCACTTGTTAATGAATGCAACAGGTTGTCATTGGCCGAGGCACATTTCATGTATTCATATGCATTGACATGTACACAAATGCAAATATCAACAACATGCGACGATGGTCTAAATTTAGAATGACACAAAGCAAAGGAATTCAAATTTCATGTGTGAATGTGTGAGCTAAGTGGAATATTCTCTTTTCCTTGTGAAAATAACTAATCTTAGTGGTTTCACTTTCTGGAGTGCATGTGTTATTGTTAAAATAATGCTTTCATTCTATTATTAGTTCTTCAATTTAGAATAACTTTTTGTCATAACAACATTTTTTTATAGAGATTTGTAAATAAATATATTTCAAATAGGTATAACTATACATAACGCTTTCATTCTATTATTAGTTCTTAAATTTAGAATCACTTTTTTTCATAGCAATTTTTGTTATAGACATTTGGAAATAAAGAGATTTCAAATAGGTATAAATATACATATTCATGGAAATCACCTACCTAGTATATGATGACGATGAGATCTTCACAAGTTTCAGTGAGTACGATGGGTTCAAACTTAGAATCCATGCCCTACCTTAATCTCCTCTCTTAACACACTACATAAAGGATGATTAATGTAAATAAAATACAACTGCCACAAATATTGGTCTAAGATTTGCAACTATTTTTAAATGATCAGTAAACAAGTAATGTTCTTCTCTACAAAACCAATTCAGATAGATGGCTCTGTTATGAGTTTGTGTATGTATATTTATTTGGATTTCAAAGCCAAATTCATAGAAAAAATATATTCATAAAGAAATATCCATTTTGTTTAATATTTTTAAATTCATAAATCAATCTCCATTTTGTTTAATATTGTTAAATTCATAAAGAAATCTTATTCAAAAGTTTGAACTGTGTCATTTCAACTACTAAACCACAATTCAACAAACTAACACAACCATATTATTCCTATCACTAATCAAACACCCTCATTTTGTTTAATGATATTAATTAATTTAGCAATCCTTTCATCTTCAAGTAGTACACAACATCATCGAAGATTTCATTGACTCCAAATTTAAAGGAGAAACCACTCTCCAATTTCTTCAATGAAAGGTTTACATTTTGGATCTGTGGCACATCCTCAAACTTGGATGTATACACACAAGTATGCCATTATTCATTATATATAAATCCATAAGTATGCTAATACAAAAAACTTATACTCGTTCTAAATAATGATATAACCATTCTAATATGGAATACAATCAAGAGTTAGTTCCATGGATACATGTTTTTGTGAGAAGGTTATGGAAATCCCTAGATCAAATTTCATCAATGTTTTTGAAAATACATACAACAAATACAATCTATCCACCTTATATCAAGAAAATGCAAGGGATAAGGGTGGATTACTTCAAATCGATACTCATTGCCAAACAATGATGGACCCTCTTCCTGCATATCCAACAAGCCAAGGAATAGAATTATGTGGTGAGAAGCATTGCATTATAGGCACGAATAAACACTTCTATCTAACTAATTAGATAATTAACGCCCTAGTTTTTGGTGCTCAATGGGAAAAAATGGGGTTAATCATTCAAATACCAACAAATCCTTTATACACATGCCCTTTTAGCATCACTTGCAAAGCAAGTGAAGTCTCACCCAAAGCATCTAGAGGGGTTGCAGGAAGTTGGAACCAAGGTTCTGCAGTGATGAGGGGAAGCGAGGCATTCAACATATCAATTACTCATGTGTGTAGTTTCCATTACTTAACAATACTTAGAATTCAACATATTCTATGAGTACCATTCTCCCACTTAACATTCATCATATTCTACACGAAATTACACCATCATATATGACTAACACATTCATCATCATTCCTAAGCATTATCATTATTTTTCAATAACATTAAACATCATAACTTGAAAACCCATCACAACACACATATTCAACATGGTTCACCCAAATTTGGGATATGTCCACAATGATTGGATTATTTTATTATTCATTGATAATTCCCTTACAATTGTGCACTGTGATACAAAATATGCAATAACAATAATACCCAAAACTGCCTAGTTGTTTTGTTGTAGTGCGAGCTTCACTCCTCAATCATATCATTTGAACCCTTAGAAAAAAAACAATTCTCTCCTCATTCATCCACTAATCACACCCTCTAGACTACTCTACCCAAAAACCCTTTACATATTTATACATAAAAATAGGGAAATCCCCATTACAAAAGTGGACAAAATGTACCCAAAATCCTAACAATCTATAACCATTTTTCGGATATTGCGCACTGCTCCATCCCAAATCCTTTTGTCACATGCCTTGACTCCTTAAAGTCTACTTCTTCGCACACTCTGGTCCATATTCTACTATATTTTTACTTCTTCTAGCACAAATCCCCCCAAAATAACCAAAATTCCTATCCAACAGGCCCCCAACACTCACTTGTGGCTCATCCTGAGCCACCCAAGACTTCTTCTAGTGTGCCATGAATGTGTCGAATTTTTCCTTTGCTATCATGATATTTTCCTTGAACTCTAGTTCCTTATGCAAAATTTGGTCCACTGTGTTTGCAGTGACGTGAACCTACATCTTCTCAACACCTTCCTCACCTTCATGTTTGATGATTCCTTGATTTACTACTAAGGTCGTTGTTGTGATGTATGCTTCCTCCTGTAATACTTTTATCTGATGTGTGTGAGCCTACTGCTTCACCTTGAGATGATTCATTTTTTAATACAACTTTCGGTTCTCATTCATCACAATTACCACCTCTGTTGGTGGTAATGTGCCCATCGCTACTTGTAATTTTGTAATGTCCCCCACCTCTTAGAGAGGTAATGAGGAGACTCAGTGGCCTAGGCACCCTCGCTAGGTCATAGTCTCACACTGAAGGGGGGAAAAAGGTCAAGAAGTTAAAAGTTATATTTTTAAGTTGACTTAAGAAAGGAAAAGGAAAGGAGTAAAAGATAACTCAACAGAAGAATAGAAGATTAACCCTGGGAGTTAACCTAACT
>JZKD02S1950821.1:140059-151030 GCA_000966675.3 Picea glauca
GTGGGATCGATCCTATGGAAAAGGGATAAAGACAACAAGATACAAAAGTAGGGGTGAAAACCTAACTTATATGCTCAAGTTGACCATCTGATATTTTTACCCACAGACCGTCAAAAGTGACCCAAAACTCCAAAAAAATGTCTTGATACTTGAACGTAGCTTTCCATAGAAACTCTTGAATCACTCTAAATGGTTTTCAATTCAGAGAAAATGATAAGGGAGGCCAAAAAAGCAACAAAAAGGGGCCAAAAAGTCTATAAATAGAAGCTGGTAGCTCATTATCACCATTGTTGATTTGGAAATTGATTTTGGAGCAAAATACCCCATTTGGTAAAAGTGGTGATTCCGAGAGCTACAGTGGACACAATGACCATCCGTCTGGACCAAGTAAGTATAAACTACCTCCTTTTTCCTTTTAATTCTTTATATATGAATTTAATTTTTTTTTAGGGGGGTATCAACCTTTAAAAGGTTGGCCCTAGTTCCACGCGGGTTGTCTTATGACAGCCCGCATGGACACTCGCTCTGTCTGATGTCAGAGCACGTGCACACACAACTTTCATCACAAAAACCCGTGTGGACCCTACAATGAGTGCAAAAAAAGGTTTAAAATCAAGGCCTAACCCTCTAAAAGTTTTCCCATGTGCAGGATGTATGTGCAATGGAGAGAATGAGAGCACAAAGATATTTGTGCACTAGTTGGGGAAGACCCTAACGCTATGGCGATGTTAATGCAATGTGGCTTGCTCAAGTTTTTTCTATGTCCTTTCACAAGAGCACAAACCAGGCTACTGAATGCCTTGGTTGAATATTGGCACCCTGACCCATAGGCTTTTATGTTAGAGGGGTAATATCTAGTGCCCACTACAAAGGATATATACTTTTTGACTAGCTTCTCCAGGAGAGGGGAACCAGTCAATTTCTGGACATTTCCTTCTGGACCTCACAATATATCGGAATTGATAGGACTCTATTGTGAGGTGGGTATAGACCGATTGAGTTTGCAGGTGCCAATAAGCAATATCATTGATTTATCACTATGGTCGATTGTGTTTCTTATTGGGCGGATGACTGGTTCTGTAGCTCTACATCAGGCATCTCATGCACAGATGAACTGTGTAGTCTAGTGCTTAAATGAACATATATTTGATTGGAGCTCCACACTGTTAGATTGTATGAAGAGGCAACTGACAGATTATCGGTTGTGGATGCAGAGGAAATTTGGGTTTGGGACGAATTTATGTTCTTTCTTCTTTGAAAGAGTTCCTAGTTTCAGTCCTCGAGTGGTGGTACAAGGACATCAAGCCTCTCTTCCTGCGGTTTTCATATGGGTAGTGTTGCTGCCACGACAGGGTGGTGGGAGGACCAATGAGTCCTTTGATGATGACTTCTTTGCTTGGTTGTCGCAACAGATCCCAACCATAGAGGATTATCCTTATGTTGGGATTGATTTCTTGAGAGATCCCGAGATCCTTGTACCTCCGAGTGAGATGGGTAAGTTTGCATCATTTTTTTTTGTGAAACATATACAATTTTTATGTTGTTTTTTATATATATCATTTTTTTTTATACGAGAGTATTTGACAAATATGTGTCTATTGTGTGCATATGTGGGACCTGCGCGACCTATAGATTATGCGAGGAACAGGCATCGTCCTCGACCAGGTGTTGCACCTGTCGCAACAGGGGGACCAACAGCAGTAGGGGAGCTTCTAGTCGGTGAGGCTGAGAGGGTTTTGAGACGGTTTGAGCGAAATTTTACCTCGCTCACTTGCACCATCCCCATGGTTGAGATTGAGGATCTGACACCATCTATGTAGCCTCATGTAGTGGGGGCACCATGGACGTGGGTCTGATTGTTTCGACGCTTGGCAAATGTTGTTGATTATTATAACAGGGCCCACAGGCCCTGACCTTAGTTAGTCTAGACTTACGTGGTGATATCTCTACTTGTATATATTGTTTGAGGGCATAAGCCCCATGACTCGTTACTGGTCATATTTTTTGAGTCCCTTGCATCCACCTATGTACTCTGATGATTAGGATATTATATATGGATTTTTATGTCTTTTTGTTTATTATGGATCATATTTGCCTTTAAAAATGTATTTACATGTTTATGTGTATGTATTTTTATATGTGTGTGATATGCTAGCCTAAAATTTGATTAGCAATAGAGTATCTGTAACTTGGTTTAATCTCCTAGGAACATGAAAATATGTAATATAATCAAAGCTTCATTCTAATATACGTACCCTAAGGAATCGTTGGTGTAAAGTCAGATCATGAACATGGTAGAATCTATTTAACTGAGACACAACCAACTAAGCATCTAAATAGACCTGGAGATGAGAGATACCAAATGACAGGGCGTCACGAAGAAACTCAATAAATACACTATACTCGGCGACATTGTTTGTGGTGTCGCCTAAACATATACCTCCTGAAGATAATAACTGGCCCTGAGGTGTAAAAATTACCCAAGTTGCGGAGGCAAGCCTCTGAGTGTGTTGGCTAGCACTGTCTGTGTACCCAATGAACACCTCTGATTCACTTGACATTTGCCAAAGTGACAAAAGATAACATAAAAAACGACACTTCCATAATACTAAAAGAAACCAGAAAGTAATAGTACAAAGACTATACATATATTACAAAACGTTACCCAAGGTGATCTACCTATGAGTAATACTTCTTGAGGTAGAGCCCATTTCTAGGCTCTGCCAAAGAATTTCCCTCAAAGTCAACTAGATGATAAGCGCCCTTTTTTAGAACCTGTTTTATGATGAACAGTTCAAACCACATGGGTTTGAATTTGCCTGCCCCCAGGGGTTCCTTATCTTGGTCATAGACTAGGACAAGGTCACCTTCAAAGAAAATCCAAGGACGAATGGATCGATCATATTGACACTTGAATTTTTGTTTGTGAGCCTCATTGGCCAAGGTCACATCATGACGCTGCTCAATGAGCCACTCAAGGTATAATAATCGTTCCTCAAGTGGAGAAGTGTCTGACAGTAACTATACTACCAATTTTAGGGATGAGATATGACATTCTATAGGAAAGAATGCTTCTAGCCTGTAAACGATTTGAAAAGGTGAGAAATCGGTTGCAGTCTTAATAGGCATTCGGTAAGCCCATAATGTCGAGTATAATATCAAATTCCAATTTGACTTGGCTGAGTTGATCGTTCATTGTAGGATGGTATTAAGAGATTTATTTACAGCTTCCACCTAACCATTTTCTTGGGGGTAGTAGGGTGAAGAATTTTCTTGCTACAATCCAAGATTTGATGTTAATTCGGTCATCATTTGGTTTTGAAAGTGACTTCCATGTTCAATGACAATATCTCTCAGGAAACCAAACCTTACGATTATCTGGTTGAACAAAAAGAGAGCTGCAGTCTCTCCATCATCTTTAAACATTGGCATAACTTCGACCCACTTCGTAAAGTAGTCTACAGATACAATGATATAATGGTGTCCCCTTGATGAAGGAGGGTTGCATGTAGTGTAATCAATTTCCCACTTGGTGAAGGGACCAACTATGTTGACAGGAAACATGGGAGTGGGATGTGCCCTCATTTTCCAAGAGAAGATCTGACACGGGTGGCACTTCTTGATCGATTTGATACAATATTTTATTAGTGTCGACCAAAAGTAACCGGCTTGTAAAATCTTATGGGTTGTTGCCAACCCAGAAAAATGACCACCACATGCTCTAGTATGGCAATCATTAAGCACGAGATATGCTTCTTCATGAGTGAGGCATAAAAAAATAACACAATCTACCCCTCAACGATAGAGAGAGTCCTCAAAGATGAGATAATTCTTGGCCTGGTGACGTATACGATGACTTTCATCATGAGAAGCAGAGGTGGGGCACTTCAAAGTATGGAGATAGATTAGAATATCTATGTAACAGGGGTCTGAAGATGCTATCAAAAACATATCTCCTTGAATAGGTGATTCTTCAGGCACAACATCACCTAACTCGAACGAAAGTTCTAAAATAAGGTCTATGAAGACTAGTGACTTTTTAGATTTTGTCGAAATGAAATCTAAGTCAAATTCCTAGAGGATGACTATCCATCTAATGATCTTTCTAGCTATTACCCATTATTTCAATACGTATTGAAACGGATTCACAACAGCAATGACGGTGGTCTTGCGAAAAAAAACATAATGACAGAACCATTGAACAGTGTGGACTACTGCCAACGCAAGTTTTTCAATATGATAATAATTGAGTCACAGTCCGACGAGGCCTCGGATCAGGTAATAGATCACATATTCTGAGAGAAAATCATCTTCCTAAACTAAGACCATGCCAATGGTCGACTTTGCTGCAGCCAAGTATAATAAGAAATCTTTGTTATAGTTGGGTGGTCGAAGCAAAGGGGCAGTTGTGAGGGCATGTTTCAATGCTTCGAAGGAGCATTGAGCGGAATCGTCCCAATGAAAAGGAACGTCTTTCTTCAGTAAGTGCATAAATCCCTTCATGATCTTGGTGTAGTTGGCGATGAAACACCTCAAAAAGTTGGCTTTGCCCTGTAGACTCTGAAGTTGAAGGATTGTGCATGGGGGAGGAAATTGAACTATTGCCTCAACCTTCAGGGGATCGACCATGATCCCTATTGTTGACACTATGAAACCTTACAAACATCCTGACGTTATGCAAAAGCTGCATTTGTTTGATTCAAGCGAATCTGGAAGTAGCGACATCGCTCAAAGATAATTCGGAGGTGTGTGGGATGATCCATTCTCTTGCAAGATCGAGATGCTAAATCATCTAAATAGGCCTAGACTATATGTTTGAGATCATGGAAAGAAAAAGAAATGGCCCACCGAAAGATCGCTCTAGCATTTTTGAGACCAAAAGGAATCTTACGATACGCGAATGTACCCCATGGACAAATGAATGTCGTTTTGTGTTGGTCTTCAGATTTGATTTGTATCTGATTATATCCCAAAAAACCATCCATGAAAGAAAAGGCCTCACAACCTGCACATTCATCAATTATCTAGTCAATGAATGGTGTGGGAAAATTATCTTTTGGACAGGCCTTGTTTAAATCATGGAAGTCCATACATATGTGAGTCATGCCCTGTTTCTTGTTGACCGACACCAGATTTGACACCCATTGGGTCAGATGGATATGATAGATAAAACCAGCTTTGAGCAATTTATCGACTTCAACCTTAATGGCTACTGCTTTCCTGGGATTAACTGGATGAATCTTTTACCGAACTGGCTTGGCATCAGGATAAGTTGTGATTTCATGTTCGACTATTTTTGGATCAATGCCCGACATTTCCTCGTAAGACCAGGAAAAAACATCACAAAATTATTTAAAAAGATCTGTGTAGACTTGAATCTCTTCGGGGGAATAGTCGGCTCCAATGAAAACATTCTCCATGACGCCAGGGGTTCTAGAGATATTAATCGGTATAGTTTCAACGATAGTTTCCATATTACCCTCGGCATAAACCTCATGTGTAGATAAGGGATTAATAGGACAAGACCTATCTCCAGTCATAGTTAAGGTGAATTCTCCTTCTTCGATTCTACTTAACTCTAGGAGGAAGTATGATCTATGATGGAGATCATCCCAGGGTTTGGTTGGACTATTCATTGCTTCAATTATTGCTTTGTCGGAGGGAAAGACTAATTCTAACACATCGATATTAGCGAGAGAACCTTGAGCCCAAATAGGCTCTGGAATAGGATCTAACTCTTGTGCAAGAGTTGGATCAGTGTCGGCCGAAGATTACTGGACTAAAGAGTACACTACTTCAGCTGCAGACACGGGCATGGACATGCCAGGGTGCCTTGTCCCTTCCATCATGGCCAATGGGGAAAGAAGTATACATGGATCGTTGAAGTAAGTAGTGTGAAATGACGAAACTTGGAAAATCTCAACCTTATGGTGGTCTGATATGAACTTGACATCACCTTGAGGGGGCGAGTAATCGAAGGTACCCATCAAAGATGGCCACAAACCAAACCCTACGTTGACTATGCTCAGTTGGGGATTATCAATCATCGGGACTGCGGATTCCCCCAGTGAAGGGTTAGGTCTGGAGAAAGACAATTGATCAATGGTCACAATCTAGTCCTCGTGTGGAAACAACAAGACCCAGAAAAATGTAGCAACCACTGCTTGTGTTAGCGCTTGGTAAATTTCCTAGAGGTTGAAACAGAAGAAATCTACAAAGGTAACTTTATCCAACCACTTTTAAAGCTGGGATCTAGCCCTTACATCTTCAGAGAGGGATCTCTCTATATGATTTAGCTATGTTTCCAATTTTAGATATTAGGCTAGGTAAATAAATAGGTCATTTTTGTTGTAAGAGTGTTTTATGAATTGGTTGAAACAGTCTACACATCCATTGGGCTATGGGGTCTATGTTTTAATAATATGAGATACAAACTAGAAACACGAAAGAAGACTTCTACGGGGTGAGACAATATACTCACTGGATCTTTTAGTAGCTTAACTGATGGACAGAAGAAAAGATGAGAAAGATAAATTCAACTAAGAAGCAGTTAAGAATTTCTTAATTGAAAACACCAGAAGATAAACATTAAAATCTTTCAAGTCAGAAACAGGGTATCCAAGATAAATCCTACAACATTCGTTACTCTTAAATATTAGTTTCAGAAAACAATATGATCACAAAGAAATAATAACATTCAACTTAGAGAATAAGATCACCAGTGAATACACGCAAGAATTCTGTAAAAGTGCCTCCTCTTTATTAATGGAAGATCTCTTCAAAAAAGTTACAGTCTGATAGCGTCAGGGTGTGAAGATCAACAACCCCCAATACTTCGAAAGGTGAAGTATTTATAAATCAAATTATAAACATTCCTGTCATAAATGATCAGGACGTGCTACTTCTATTTTTAGCCTAACTAATTTAACAAATCTCCTAAATCTCAGAACTGCTTGATGACTTGGTTAAAATACACGCTGATTTCTGGGTAGACCGTTGATGAAGCCTTTGCACAACCTCATCTGACTGGAAAAGTGACTGGAGATGGACAACTCATCTGCTAATCGAGAAGATCGTAGACTTCCTCCCATCTGAGATGACTAGGCACAATGACTTTGAGCAGTCTTTGATACACTTCGTCCATTTCAGTATACTTGGCGAATGTGGGCTTAGTGAGGAATATGTATCGAATCTCGTGTTGGATACTGATGTCCAACTGAAGGGCATCCAGGAATGCTTTGTCGGTGATTCTCCCTTGTATGCCTGCAAACTTTGAACTGTCCTTGGACACCTCAACCAATCTCTTCTTGTAATCCGGAAGTGTCATCAGTTTATCATTAATAACCTTCAGACCAGGTAGACCTTTCTTTTGGAGAGCCTCAATCTTATTGAAGAACCTTTGTACCCGCTGGTCCATGATCTGAACCTTTTCTTCCAGTTGAAGAATTAATCCTCTCTTGATAAAAACTCTTCTGACCTCAAGGATGGTCTCTGGTCTGTCTTCGATCTTCAACTCTTCTAGCTCTTCTCTGGTATTAGAAGTGAGGAACTTGATGATATCATTCACCTATGTTGGCATCTCCCCCAATTCTACTCTGATCTTCTCAATAGCCTGTTTTGTCCTCTGGACCAACTCATTCCTCTCAAACATGATTTGGATCATGGGCCATATCTCATTTGTGGACTTTGTGATGTCTATCCATACATTCTCTTTGACCTCGGCCAAAGTCTTCCCTGCCATTGTTTGCTTTTGGAGCTGCTGTAGCTCCTTCTTGAGCTGCTCAGTTACCTTCTTTTCCTTGGAGAGACTGGTCTAGAAGGAAGTTTTGAGTTCCTACAGGTTCTCAACTTCCTTTTTAATCCTGTTGATCTCTGTCTCTTGGAGGTTCATCTTTTCCATGGATTTGGCGAGGTCAATTGTCGCCTCTTGTGATGTCAATGGAGTTGCGAATGGGACTGCTGTCACTGTTACTGTGCTGGCTCCTGAAATCGGAATGGCACTCAATGGAATGACTTCCATTGGCTTCATATGCTCCTTCTCTTTTAATAATCTCTCCATCTCAGCTTCCATTTATTTGAGCTGTGCGTTCTGCTCCATGACCAGCTTGAGCATTTCATCCTTCTCACCCTCTTTCTCTGTTATCTCCTTCGCTTGCGAGTCCTCTGTGGGAGGGATCTTTAGTTGTTTCCTCAAGGAGGCGATGTCTGCATTATTCTTCTTTATCATCTCCTCTACAACTTTGACATTCGAAGGATCATAGCCGATCTTGAGGACCATCTCCTCCAAAGTCTTCATTCTATTGTCCTTCGCAAAGGATGATATCTTCTCCAGCTTGATTTGTGTATGAGAATTGTTTAGTGATACCTGTAATTTTTCTGTAGAAGCGGAAGCATGTGCCAATGTGTGGAACACCATTTCCCTTGTCTGTTTGTGCAGATCCATCTGATCTGCTAGGTGCACATACTTCATCTGGAATTCGAAGGTGGCCCTCTTGTAGTCTGTGATTACCTTGGGGTCTGGTACCTGCGCCTGGAGGAAGGCCATGGGCATCCTGCCCTTTTCTGTGTCAAATGCAGATAACAGCCTATGATGCGCAGTCGACGTATGCTTCTGAAACTGAGCATAAGTACTGCTGGTAAGGGTCTGATTCTTTTTCTTACTCAGCCGTACTTCTAAAAAATGCTCAACTTGGGCCCAGTCTTGCCCGACTGAGCGTCCAGTGGGGAGTCTGAGGATTTATTTGGCACTATTGGGGTGATCTCCTTATGTAGGATTGAGCCAAAAGGTGGAATGACAGATTTGACCATTGTAGTAGGCAGGGCTTATTTCTCCCCCGTAGGGTCGGGAACTGTGGTTGTCTTGGGCCTCTTAGTGTGCAACTGGAACTCTTCAGACGATACCTCCGTGACAGGTGGAGATAACTCTTGTTGAGGCCTTTTTTCCTTAGGTAACTGTGACATGGTAGTTGGTGGCACAGTGGTCGGGGGAACCTGTTGTTCCACTTCGACCAAGATATCAGGCACCCACACTTTCTGATTGGCGAATTTTTCAATCTCGAGCTTGGAGACATGAACATACGAGATGTTTTTGTTCTTCACCCACATTTCTGAGATGATCCCGCATGGATCATAGTGCCATGGAAAGGTCATAAAGAACTTCATTTCTTTCAACATCCTATCAGCTTCTTCCCCGGCGCCTCGACTATTGCAGATGAAGGAGCTAATCTGCCCCTTGATTCGAAGCTGCTGCTTTTTCTTCAATGATACGAAATGGATATCATCTGAATTCATAATCTACCTTATGTATTCTAAAGAAAATATTCTTACAAGAAAATATTTTCGAAGCTTATACGGCTCCAAATTGCAACCGTATACTCTGATCTCGGTATGGTTTTGATACAGGTAGCAATCCTCGGTCTTAGTGTTGTCTGAGAGATGCAAGATTCTCTGGACTTCATCATTTATTCGAGGCTCGGGCCTGTTGCTCAGCATGCTTTCCACAGGGTGGTAGAAAAGGTCGATGAATGCCTTGAAGCTATACTCTGTGGAGTTATGCTTCAGAAAAGAGGTCCATGTTGTGACTTCAGTGGAGAAAATGGATAGAAAACCCATAATGGGCTCATCTACCCACTAGTCGGAATAGTGCCCTAGCAAAACAAAAAGGGAAGAAATGACCTGGTTTCCCTTAGTGGAGAACATGGACGATGGGTAAGGGGGATTCGTGGAAGGGAATTGAGTGGAGGTGGGAAGGAAAAGCTCAAATATTTGATCTCTCTGGGGAAAAGTCATCTTCTGATACAACTCTGTAAGGATTTCCAGGTTGAAAGGAGAAGCATAGTCGGCATGGGGAATTTTCATCATCTGGTCTATGTCTTCGGGCATGATGGGGAACAGGGTGTCTCTGGATGAGGATATGACGACTCTTTGTTCAGGAATATAGTGAGCCTGGAATTTAAGCGCGAACTCGGAAAAATGGTGGATCTGGGGAAAAAGGTAAAGGGGTAAATTGGACTCCCAGAGTCCAATTTCATCACTCTGGTCCAAGAACACTTCCCTAAGCCATGACTGGAGGTATGAAAAATCGAAATCTCATTTGGTATCTGCGATCAATCTGTCTTTGTTGACCAGTGGGATCTTGTCCAGGTCGATAGGAGGCGGGAGAAACATATTCTCTTCTCCTTCTGCTTGTCTGGGCTTTGGCGCCATTTCTGCAATAGTACCTACAATAAACACAACGTTAGTGGGGGCGAATGACTATGGACGAGGGCGACGGAATGCAATGGAGGAGTAAGAGGGGAATTTTTCTAGTGCGATGGGTGAATAGTGACTGTAGGGGGAATACTGCTAGTTTTATTTAGAACTGGGGTCAGTTGGGCGCGGGAGACAGGTCAGATGGATAACGGGTGTGTTATCCAGTAATAAATGGACAATGGGCCAATTGGGGGTGAGATGGCAGGTGACAGTGGTGGAAAGATATGGATGAGTGATGTGGCGGCTAGGGATTAGAGGTAAAAGTCACAATAAGGAGCTGCTCATGAGTGGAAAGGGGTAAAGGACTGACAATAGTTATGGGATGGGACGTAACTCGGGAATAAGTGGAACAAGTGGAACCAGTGGAAGATGATATTCATAAGTGATGGGGGGTCTGTCAAATAGCATATGGTGATGGGACTTCTGGACCAATTGATTTATTCCACATATGACAAGGGGCCCGCCGTAGGGAGATAACCATTCCGGACCCCCCCCCTCGGTTAAAAACAGATCATCCAGGGGGGTCCGAAATCCATTGTGGGCCATTGATTTGCGTGCCTGTTTCTGAGCCGTAGATCCAAGCGCACTCTTTATCACTCATTCCGGATCCCCCCCCCCTCCATTAAAGGAAGAATAGATGGGGGGGTCCGGAATCCAATCTGGACCGTTGATTTAAGCGCTCATCCTTGGGCCGTCCAGATGTGCGCAAGTCTTATTACC
>JZKD02S1950821.1:151036-165950 GCA_000966675.3 Picea glauca
CCCTAGTTAAAAGCAGAATGGTCGGGGTGGTCCAGAATGCTCTATGCATCGTAGATCTGGGCGCCGTGATCAGGACCGTCAGTATGTGCATAGAGTATAAATGGGGAGCGGAAAAGTACATGTGCTGGGAAAACTTAGGATAAACGCATTTTATGGTTTTTTCCCCATATTTTCAAAAAAACACCACCAAGGGACTTCGAACAAACTATATTTTAAGAATTTGAAACATGGTGCAACACTTACATCAAGCTATCTTTATTGGAATGAAGCAACAATGCCTCTAACCTATGTTCTAACCTAGTTTCCTATGACAGTTAACCCAGATTAAACTGTTGGGTTAAGAAATTACTCTACCCTAGGGCTATCTGACCAGGACTAGACAGTCTGGCCAGATTTATTCACTAATATAACCTAGACACTTTGGCTAAGATGAAATTGTTTACCCAACTCATTCACTACCCTATCAACATCAAATTTAAAAAAGAACTTGGCCATGCTTGAAAGGTATGGACCAAGTTACTATTATTGCATGGGGATTTTATTTCAATTCTTTTATGCCCTCTTTTCTTTCTTTCTTTTTCTTTTCTTTTTTCTTTTTCTTTTCTTTCTTTTTCTTTCTTTTTCCTTTTTTTTCTTTTTCTTTCTTTTTCCTTTTTCCTTTTTTCTTTTTCTTTTTCAAATTATTTGTAGAATGAAAAATCATTTGTCAACAAAATACTAGAGACAGATAATATCCTAGTCACCAGTTGATCCTATAACTTATAGGGTGATAACAACGGCTCCACCTGGGGATGGTACTTTCCCTGTGAAGTGCCAAGAATCCTGGTTCCAGTCATTCTGAAAATTTCTACCTAGTAGCCTTCATTGGTTTTATTCTCAAAAATGGAAAAACAGTGGTCATCAGCTTAGGGCCTTCTCTTTGGGCTTCAACTAACTGGCTAATGTTCTTCGCTCAGAAAATGCAAGTGAAAAATGAAAAATAAAATGGTATGTACAATGGAGAGTGAAACTCGAATCTTCTACTGAGGTGGTACATAATGTTTCAGTATTCTTCCATTCACAGGTGCTCTTGGCAGATCTGTCCCATCAACATTGTTTAGCAAGAAAGCATCGTTTCCCCTGAAAGCTTGGATCATGTATGGTCCTGTCCACAGATTGTCAAATTTTCCATGCTTTCCCTTGTCTTCATTTCTGGCATCCCATCTCAGTACCAAATCTCCCAGCTCAAAGTCATCCTCCTTGGTTCGTTTGTCTAAGATTTTCTTGATGTTTTCTTGGATTACTTGAGTCTTATTGAAAACGTCCTCCCTAGACTGCTGCAAATGGATCATCTGGTTGAACCTTATCTGTGAGTCATTTGTCTCATCTTGTACATATTAAAGCAACTTCATGATAGGGAATCCTAGAGAAGTGGGGAAAACTGCCTCTGCACCATAGACCAATTGGTAGGGTGACATACCAATTGACCTTTTGGTGGTCAGTCTATCAGTGCACAAAGCGAACACCAACTTATTGTGCCATGATTTCTTGTTTTCCTGCAATGTTTTCTTGATGATATTTACCAAGGTTTTGTTTGAGGATTCCGCCAACCCATTCCCCTGAGGTTAGTATGTTGTGGAATGCCCCAAACCAATGTGATACTGGTTGCAGAAATCTACGATTTTCTTCGACCGAAAAGAAGCTGCATTGTCAGTTATAATCTTTCTAGGACATCCAAAGCAAGACAAAATATTATTTTCAAGGAATTTGATAATAACAGAGTCAGTGGCTTGCCTTCTTGGTACTGCTTCGATCCATTTGGTAAAATAATCGGTGGCAGTGATAATCCACCGGTGCTGGCCCAAAGATGGGGGGTGTATTTCTCCAATGAAGTCGAGCCCCAATTGTTGGAAAGGGGCCTCAACTGATATCGGTTTCAGAGGTAGAGGAAGGAGTTTCCTTTTTCCTTTAAACAATTGACATTGGTGACATGTTGTTACCTTCTGATGCACATCGGCGAACAGGGTGGGCCAATAAAATCCAGCTCTGAGTATTTTGTTGGCTGTGACCTTCCAGTTCATATGGCCACCACATTCCCCTGCATGAAACTCTTGTAACACTTTATCAGCTTCATCTTTCAATAAATAGTTTAACAGAATACCTCCAGGATCTTTCCAGTACAAATTTCCTTCTAGAATACAGAATCTTAAGGCTTTCAACTTTAAAAATCTAGCTTTAGTCTTAGTCAAACCAGGGGGAGCTTATAGATTTTGCAAAACGAATATAAGGTCCGCGTACCATGGAGAGTTGAGAAATACCTCTCTCACGTTTGGAGTCTCCATCTCACCCTGTTCATCTGCCACATCTAGAAAATTAATGTCAAGAGCATGGAAGTTAGATTCAACCATTAATTTAGCAAGGCCTTGACCTTTTATTAGTTTCATGGGCTTAATCTCTATATCGTATTCTAAAATAACAACAATCCATTTTCCCCTTCTTCCATCTGGATTTTCCTGTGTCAAGATGTCCTTTACCACCGCATTTGGAACATATGCTATGGTGTGGGAATGAAGAATGTAGACTCTAAAGTCTTTTATGGATTTTACCAAAGCAAAAGCTTGTTTCTCCATTATCTTGTAATTCAGAGCGGCGTCCCTTAATGCTTTGCTAAAGAAAGCTATGGGTTGTTCATACCCTTCATTGTTATTTTGTAGTAACATCGCTGCTATAGTATGTTCAGAGGTGAAAGAAAAGAGATATAAATCCTTAGTAAAATCCTGACTGATCAAAACAGGGGCTTCTGTGAGTGCTCGTTTGACTTGTTCGAAAGACTGTCTGGACTCAGAGTCCCATTTTATTTTTACGTCCTTTTTAAGAATGTTTGTAATGTTTCTAAGGAGCTCAGCTAGATTGGGAATGAATCTTCGTAGAAATTTTATTCTCCCGATAAAAGACTGTAGTTCTTTTAGGTTTCTTGGGTGTTCCAATTTTTGTATGGCCTCGATTCTGCTGGGGTCTATTTTGATTCCATATTTGGAGATGATGTGTCCTGGCAGTTTACCTTCTTATAACCCAAAAAGGCTCTTTTTAGGATTTAAAGAAATCCCAAACCTTCTACATTTCTCAAAGACTCATCTAAGGTGTCACAGGTGTTCATCATCAGATCGGGAAAACACAGTCACATCATTTAAATAGACGACAATAAACTTACCCGATTCTTCCACGAAAGCAATATCCATCGCCCTCTGGAAAGTGGCCCCTGCATTCATCAGACCGAAAGGCATTTTCACATACATGAAAGTGCCCCACAGGGTGGTGAAAGCAGTTTTGTCTTGGTCATCCGGGTGAACTAGGACCTGGTTGTAACCTGAGAAACCGTCCAACAGAGAAATTCGACTGGACCCGACCACCCTTTGTAGGATATGGTCCATTTTCGGCAAGGGGTAATTATCCTTCAGGGAGACTTTATTTAGATTCTGGAAATCTATGCAGAGTCTGATTTCCCCGGTTTTCTTATGTGTAGGAACCAAATTAGAGACCCATTTGGAAAAGTGCAGCGGAACTATGATTTTGGCATCGTACATTTTTTTGATTTCCTTTTCTATTAGAGGGAGCAACTTGGGATTTATCCTCCTAAGTTTATGCCTAAAGGGTTTTTGGTCTTCTTTGATTGGAATCCTGTGTTGTATGATGCTAGTATCATAAGCTTTCAAATCCTCATAGCCCCAGGCAAAGCCATCCGAATATTCTTTGAACAACTCAATGTATTTGAGTTTTTGCTCTGGGGGTAATGATTTAGACAGTTTGACCATCCGGGGTTTCTCTTCAGTCCCTATATTATAGTCTTCTACCTCTTGTCCATGGGCTTCGATTTTCGTTTTTTTGGCCACGTCGTTAAAGTCAAATAGGTCCTCTAAAGGAACTAGACCTCTAGGCAAAACATTTCTTTTCAACTGTAAAACATCAACATCCATTTCATCATCGCCTAATTCTCCTAAATCTACAGTATTTACACTATCAATTTCAAAATCAGAACTATTTACGTTTTCATCTTCGTTCTCTAAATCTATATTTGTACATTCAAAATCGTTTTTACACTGCAGAAAGTCTTCGATTTGATCGTCATTACCAAACACTTTCCAGTACCTAATATTTTTGGGAACGGTTGGTCTGCATTTCACCTCAATAGTGTATGGGCGACTCGAGTGGAAAGGAATCTTACACGTGGATGTTGATGTAGCCAAACTGTCTGCCAGAATGTTTTGTCCTCTCGGCATTATCTGCAAGTCAACTTCAGTAAAGCATCTAAGGGCATCAAGAACAACATTCCTATAATCTCTAAGACGTGGGTGTTTCGCAGCATACTCACCTTTGATTTGCTTGATTATCAACTCAGAGTCACCTCTTATCATAATCTATTTAGCACCAACTTTTTTCAAAAGCTTTAGATCGAGCATCAAAGCTTCATACCCGACAATATTGTTAGTGCACTAGAAATTTAATTTGTAAGAATGGTTTTCTGAATACCTGTTTCTGTGATTATGCAGCCAGACTCCTACTCCAGCTCCTTCTTTGCTCATAGCTCCATCAAAGTCCATGCTCCAGAAATATGCAGGTAACTCTTTAGTTATCACGTTTTTCATCCTCGCTACCTCAAGGATTTCTTGGCCTTCATCTTGACTAGATGTTTCTTCAATCAACTGAGTATCTTGTTCTCCCGTGTCACCATCATTGCACAAGATAAAAGAATCCAGATCGGAATGTGCAGAGTAGAGGGGATAGTTGTGTGTTTTTTCTTGGCTACTGACCATGTACTTCATCAATGTTTCTCTGTATAGCCTTCTTTGTTGCCCGAAAACTAGGATAGTGGCATAAGACATATCCAACTGCAGGGTTCCTTTCAACTTATCCCCCCAATACTAGGATAGAAACATTCCATACTTCGGAGGGATGTCTGCAACTACCACATCCATTACCATGCTCTTTGCTGTAATCTGAACTAGGGTGATATACAGGTCCTTAATCAAACCAATACATCTAACTTTACTGGAGTCAAATGAGTGTAAATCCTTGTAAGGTCTGGTGACCTCTAGTCCCAGTTTCTCCATTACTGCTTTGGGCATCAAATTGTGGGAAGCACCTGAATCCAACATAGCATTATGCAAGATCAGGTCATGAATGTTTAGACTAATGTAAAAAGGAGAAACCTCACCAGTATCATCTCGACCATCCACTTCAGGTCTGAACAAAAGTTCGGGTTGATCATCTGTAAGGTTCATGGTATATGAATGATTCGTTGATCCAATGGTTAAGGCCTTTGTGCCTATGTCAGGTTCAATGTTCAGTGCTTTAATCACCTGTGAATGATAAACGTCTTTGTTCATCAACTCGGTAAGTGGGATGGGAATTTTTACTTTGGCCAATTCCCCCTCCAGGATGAAAGGTGTAAGAGCTCTACCTTGGCTCATTAATTCTGGTTTGTCCACCATATTCTTCTGTCCAGAAGTACTTGGTGGATTAATAGGTGAAACCCCGGACTATGACGAACTTTTCAGAATAGTAATGTTTTTCTTCACAGGAACTTCGACAGTACTCTTCTCAGGAATCTTCTCAGCAGTCCTCTTCTCAAGAATCTTCTCGGAAGATGGCTCAGAGGTCTTCTTGGCTTTCGGTCACCTTCTTCGTTTCAATGGCCTTCTTTGGGGAACTCCCTTCCGTCTTTTTACTCTGTAGATTATACTGTCGATGTACCTCTAAAATGGCATTTTTGAATGCTTGATGTTCTACATCTTCAGCTTCTTCACTTACCTTCGTTTGATTGAGAATAAAAAGTTCTTGCTCTTCTTGGGTAAGGAAAATAGCTTCATTATCATGAATACCCATGAGATTTATGTGAGTGTCCACTAATTCCTCAATCACTTCCTCCCCTTCATCATCATAATTTTATTGCAGGGGAGGTATGATCTGCTGATCTGGACCCCTCTTCTCTCTTTGATCCCTAGGATATCTCTGTCTGATTTGAGGAGGGTTTCTCCTGAAGTTAGGATTCTGAACCTGAGGAGAAGGTGGGTTGTCTCTTGGAGGATTTTTGTCTGACACAGTAAATATTTCCATCATTATTTCCACTTCTCTGGTCAAAGAATCCAATTTGGAATCTAAGGTTGACGTGGAAGGTTCTTATTTAATTGTGACTCTCCTTTCTGACCTCTGACGTGCCCTTTTTTCCAACAGATTGGCCTCCACACTTATAACACTTTTCTGCATGTCTGCAAGGGTGGTAGAATTTATTTCTCTTAGTTGGTATGACATATCGGCATCAAAGCCATCAAGGAATTTTATCAATGCTAGGCCTTGTGGAGGTTTGATTTCGGCTGTAATTGTATTGTACAGGTTATTGAAATGGGTCCAGTAATCTTGTACCGTCTCACCTTGATTTCTTCTTATATTCTCGTATTCTGGCAATATTTGGAGAGGGTTTTTCTTTACCTCCCATCTGTCAAGAAAACTCCTTTGGAGCGTGACAAGGTTAGGGACTGAGGCGGCAGGTAAAGCTTTGTACCATTTCTTGACGTCACCTATCAAACTTTGGGCAAACAATCTCATTTGAACGTCAGCCTCATCAACTTCTTGCAGGTCAAAATAATCATTCATTTTGTCAACATGTTGTTGGGCGTTTAAAGGTCCTGTTGCATCGAACTGTGGAAGTCTTGTTTGATAGTCTTGGGGCATGGTGTGTAGAGGCACAACCAACACCAAAGGAGCATATCGAGCTGCCATGATGGGTGGAGGAGGTGGGACGACAACTTGGATGGTCGGCGAGGTAGCGACTGAAGACGAGGACGAGGAGGGACTAGATAGTACTAAGGGAGTGATTTGTGGTTTAGTCATGGGAGACAAAACTTCGGAGGTTTGGGGCTGAAAAATAGTTGGTTCAAAGATGATTCTAGTCACAAAGCTATTGGACCGTGTTCTAACCAGGCTTTGTGGTGGAAAGGTAACAAGTTTCCCTGAAAAGGAAAGGGACTTAGGAAGGGGAATATGACTCACTGAACCTTCAGCTAAGGTGTTCTGCCTGAGAAACTGTTCGGGGTTATCTGTCACTATCGCGGGTTTTGGGTTTGGATGAGAACGAGTATGAACTTTCTTGGGAGCCACAATTATTTTTGGTTTATATATATATATATATATATTAGTTTTGTGAGTCCGAAAATAATATGTACAAATTTTAATCAACCTCTAAGCATTACATTCTTCTCAAATTTGAACTTTATTTTTAGGGAAAAGAAAACGTGAAATTATCAATTTTTAGTTCTTCCCCAGTGGAGTCCCCACTATGTTAGCACTTGGTAAATATCCTAGAGGTTGAAACAGAAGAAATCTACAAAGGTAACTTTATCCAACCACTTTTAAAGCTGGGATCTAGCCCTTCTAGCTTCAGAGAGGGATCTCTCTATATGATTCAGCTATGTTTCCAATTTTAGATATTAGGCTAGGTAAATAAATAGGTCGTTTTTGTTGTAAGAGTGTTTTATGAATTGGTTGAAACAGTCTACACATCCATTGAGCTATGGGTTCTGTCTTTTAATAATATGAGATACAAACCAGAAATGCGAAAGAAGACTTCTACGGGGCGAGATAATATACTCACTGGATCTTTTAGTAGCTTAACTGATGGACAGAAGAAAAGATGAGAAAGATAAATTCAACTAAGCAGTTAGGAATTTCTTAATTGAAAACACCAAAAGATAAACATTAAAATATTTCGAGTCAGAAATAGGGTATCCAAGATAAATCCTGCAACATTCGTTACTCTTAAAGATTAGTTTTAGAAAACAATATGATCACAAAGCAAGAATAACATTCAACTTAGAGAATAACATCACCAGTGAATACACGCAAGAATCCTGTAAAAGTGCCTCCTCTTTATTAATGGAAGATCTCTTCAAAAATGTTACAGTCTGATAGCGTCAGGGTGTGAAGATCAACAACCCCCAATACTTCGAAAGGTGAAGTATTTATAACTCAAATTACAAACGTTCCTGTCATAAATGATCAGGACGTGCTACTTCTATTTTTAGCCTAACTAATTTAACAAATCTCCTAAATCTCAGAACTGCTTGATGACTTGGTGAAACTGCACGCTGATTTCTGGGTAGACCGTTGATGAAACCTTTGCACGACCTCATATGACTAGATAGGTGACTAGACCTGGACAACTCATCTGCTAATTGAGTAGATCGCAGAGTTCCTCCCATCTAAGATGACTAGGCACAGTGACTTTGACCAGTCTTCAATACACTTCATCCATTTCAGTATACTTGGCGAATGTGGGCTTAGTGAGGAATATGTATCAAATCTCATGTTGGATACTGATGTCCAACTGAAGGGCATCCAGGAATTCTTTGCCGATGATGTTCCCTTGTATGCCTGCAAACTTTGAATTGTCCTTGGACACCTCAACCAATCTTTTCTTGTAATCAAGAAGTGTCATCAGTTTATCATTAATAACCTTCAGACCAGGTAAACCTTTCTTTTGGAGAGCCTCAATCTTATTGAAGAACCTTTGTACCCCCTGGTCCATGATCTGAACCTTTTCTTCCAGTTGAAGAATTAATCCTCTCTTGGTCAAAACTCTTTTGACCTCAAAGATGGTCTATGTTATGTCTTCGATCTTCAACTCTTCTAGCTCTTCTCTGGTCTTAGAATTGAGGAAATTGATGATATCATTCACCTGTGTTGGCATCTCCCCCAATTCTACTTTGATCTTCTCAATAGCCTGTTTTCTCCTCTGGACCAACTCATTCTGCTCAAACATGATTTGGATCATGGGCCATATCTCATTTGTGGACTTTGTGATGTCTGTCCATACATTCTCTTTGACCTCAACCAAAGTCTTCCCTGCCACTGTTTGCTTTTGGAGCTGCTGTAGCTCCTTCTTGAGCTGCTCAGTTACCTGCTTTTCCTTGGAGAGACTGGTCTAGAAGGAGGTTTTGACTTCCTGGAGGTTCTCAACTTCCTTTTTAAGCCTACTGATCTATGTCTCTTGGAGGTTCATCTTTTCCATGGATTTGGCGAGGTCGGTTGTCCCCTCTTATGATGTCAATGGAGTTGCGAATGGGACTGTTGTCACTGCTGCTGTGCTTTCTCCTGAAATTGGAATCGCACTCAATGGAATGACTTCCATTGGATTCATCTACTCCTTCTCTTTTAATAATCTCTCCATCTCAGCTTCCAGTTCTTTGAGCTGTGCATTCTGCTCCATGAGCAGCTTGAGCATTTGATCCTTCTTGCCCTCTTTCTCTGCTATCTCCTTTGCCTGCGAGTCCTTTGTGGGTAGGAGCTTTATTTGTTTCCTCAAGGAGGCGATGTCTACATTCTTCTTCTTTATCATCTCCTCTGCAGCTTTGACATTCGAAGGATCATAGCCGATCTTGAGGACCAACTCCTCCAAAGTCTTGATTATATTGTCCTTCGCAAAGGATGATATCTTCTCCATGTTGAGTTTTGTCTGAGCATTGTTCAATGATACCTGTAATTTTGCTGCAGAAGTGGAAGCATGTGCCAATGTGTGGAACACCATTTCCCCTGTCTATTTTTGCAAATCCATCTGATCTGCTGGGTGCACGTCCTTCGTCTGGAATTCAAAGGTGGCCCTCTTGTAGTCTGTGATTACCTTGGGGTCTAGTACCTACGCCTGGGAAGGCCATGTGCATCCTGCCCTTTTCTGTGTCAAATGCAGACAACAGCCTATGCTGAGCAGTCGATGTCTACTTCTGAAACTGAGCATAAGTATTGTTGGTAAGGGTCTGATTCTTTTTCTTAATCAGCTCGTACTTCTGGAAAATGATCAACTTGGGCCCAGTCTTACCCGACTGAGTGTCCAATGGGGAGTCTGAGGATTTCTTTGGCACTGCTGGGGTGATCTCCTTATGTAGGATTGAGCCAAAAGGTGGAATGACAGACTTGACCACTGTATTAGGTGGGGCTTCTTTCTCCCCCGTAGGGTCCGGAACTGTGGTTGTCTTGGGCCTCTTAGTGTGCAACTGGAACTCTTTAGACGATACCTCCATGACAGGCGGAGATAACTCTTGTCGAGGCCTTTTTTATTTAGGGACCTGTGGCATGGTAGTTGGTGGCACACTGGTCAGGGGAACCTGTTGTTCCACTTCAACCACGGTGTCAGGCACCCACACTGTCTGATTGGAGAATTTTTCAATCTCAGGCTTGGACACATGAACATACGAGATGTTTTTGTTCTTCACCTGCATTTTTGAGATGATCCCGCATGGATCATAGTTCCATGGAAAGCTCATAAAGAACTTCATTTCTTTCAACATCTTGTCAGCTTCTTCCCCGGTGCCTCTACTATTGCAGATGAAGGAGCCAATCTGCCCCTTGATTCGAAGCTGCTGCTTCTTCTTCAATGATACGAAATGGATATCATTTGAATTCATAATCTGCCTTATGTATTCTAAAGAAAATATTCTTACAAGAAAATATTTGGGCAGCTTATACGGCGCCAACTCGCAACCGTATACTCTGATCTCGGTATGGTTTTGATACAGGTACCAATCCTCGGTCTTAGTGTTGTTCGAGAGATGCAATATTCTCTGGACTTCATCATTTATTCGAGGCTCGGGCCTACCGCTCAGCATGCTTGCCACAGGGTGGTAGAAAAGGTCGATGAACACCTTGAAGCTATACTCTGTGGAGTTATGCTTCAGCAAAGAGGTCCATCTTGTGACTGCCTGAGGCCTTCCATCTGCATCCATCTTTTGCATGGAAAAACTAAATTTATTTGCTTGAAAGAAGAAAAACATGTATGCCAATATAGACGAGTATCTGAACATGCCTTCCATGCCAAAATTAATGAACTGTTCGTGAATATTGTCTGCCAAGAAGGTGCTGAAATCAAACTAGGTGGTGGGCTTTTCATCAGTGGAGAAAATGGATAGAAAACCCAGAATGGGCTCATCTACCCACTGGTCAGAATAGTACACTAGAAAAACACAAAGGGAAGAAATGACCTGGTTTCCCTTAGTGGAGAACATGGATGATGGGTAAGGGGGATTCGTGGAAGGGAATTGAGCGGAGGTGGGAAGGAAAAGCTCGAATATTTGAGCTATTTGGGGAAAAATCATCTTCTAATACAACTCTGTAAGGATTTCCAAGTTGAAAGGAGAAGAAGAGTCGGCATGGGGAATTTGCATCATCTGGTCTATGTCTTCGGGCATGATGGGGAACAGGGTGTCTTCGGATGAGGATATGACGACTCTTTGTTCAGGAATATAGTGAGGCTAGAATTTAAGCGCGAACTTAGGAAAATGGTGGATTTGGGGAAAAAGGTAAAGGGGTAAATTGGACTCCCAGAGTCTAATTTCATCACTCTGGTCCAGAAACACTTCCCTGAGCCATGACTGGTGGTCTGAAAAATTGAAATCACATCTGATATCTGTGATCAATCTGTCTTTTTCGACCAGTGGGATCTTATCCAGGTTGACAAGAGGCGGGAGAAACAGATTCTCTTCTCCTTCTGTTTGTCTGGGCTTTGGCGCCATTTCTGCAATAGTACCTGCAATAAACACAAAGTTAGTGGGGGCGAATGACTGTGGACAAGGGAGACGAAATGCAATGGAGGAGTAATAAGTGAATTTTTTGGGTGCAATGGGAGAATAGTGAATGTAGGGGGAATAATGGTAGTTTTATTTAAAACTGGGGTCGGTTGGGCGCAGGAGACAGGTCAGCTGGATAACGGGTGTGTTATCCAGTAATAAATGGACAATGGGCAAATTGGGGGTGAGATGGCAGGTGACGGTGGTGGAAAGATATGGATGGGTGATGTGGAGGCTAGGGATTGGAGGTAAAAGTTGCAATAAGGGGTTTCTCATGAGTGAAAAGGGGTAAGGGACTGACATCAGTTATGGGATGGGACGTAACTCGGGAACAAGTGGAACAAGTGGAACTAGTGGAAGATGACGTCCACAAGTGATGGGGGGTCTGTCAGATAGCAGATGGTGATGGGACTTCGGGGCAGATTGATTTATTCCAGAGATGACAAGGGGCCCACTGTAGGGAGATAACCATTCGGGACCCCCCCCCCTTCGGTTAAAAAGAGAGCATCTAGGGGGGTCCAAAATCCATTATGGGCCATTGATCTGTGTGCCTGTTTCTGAGCCGTAGATACAAGCACGCTCTTTATCACTCATTTCGGACCCCCCCCTCCATTAAAGGCAGAACAGACGAGGGGGTCCGGAATCCAATCTGGATCGTTGATTTAAGCGCTCGTCCCTGGGCCGTCCAGATGTGTGAAAGTCTTATTACCAATTCTGGACCCCCCCCCCGATTAAAAGCAGAACGATCGAGGGGTCCGAAATGCTCTGTGCATCATAGATCTGGGCGTCGTGATCAGGACCGTCGGTATGTGCGGAGAGTATAAATGGGAAGAGGAAAAGTACATGTGCTGGGAAAACTTAGGATAAATGCATTTTATGGTTTTTTCCCCATATTTTCAAAAAAACACCACCAAGGTACTTCGACCAAACTATCTTTTAAGCATTTGAAACATGGTGCAACACTTACATCAAGCTGGCTTTATTGGAACGAAGCAACAATGCCTCTAACCTATGTTCTAACCTAGTTTCCTATGACAGTTAACCCAGATTAAATTGTTGGGTTAAGAAATTACTCTACCCTAGGGCTATCTAACCAGGATTAGATAGTCTGGCCAGATTTATTCACTAATCTAACCTAGACACTTTGGCTAAGATGAAACTGTTTAGCCAACTCATTCACTACCCTATCAACATCAAATTTAAAAAAGAACTTGGCCATGCTTGAAAGGTATGGACCAAGTTACTATTATTGCATGGGGATTTTATTTCAATTCTTTTATGCCCTCTTTTCTTTCTTTCTTTTTCTTTTCTTTTTTCTTTTTCTTTTCTTTCTTTTTCCTTTTTTTTCTTTTTTTTTCTTTTTCCTTTTCTCTTTTTCTTTTTCAAATTATTTGCAGAATGAAAAATCATTTGTCAACAAAATACTAGAGACAGATAATATCCTAGTCACTAGTTGATCCTATAAATTATAGGGTGATAACAGCTTGCATGGTATAAGTCCAACTCCTTCCTAACAAGAGATTGTAGTTGAGGGATGTGTCGACTACTTCTACCTTGACGCACACGGTTTTCCCTCCTATCTGCACGGGGAAAGAGGGAATGATACCATGTGGTCAGAATGAATTACCGTCAAAAGCATTGAGAAGAGTAGGTGATGGAGACAAAACGAGCTAGACAATGGCCTTCCAACATGCCAATGACATAATGTATGTCAAGGCGCCCTCATCAACCACCGCGCGGAAAATGTTCCGAGTAAAATTTTTTGTGGGGTAAACCACTACTATCTGAAATGCTACGTGGTAAGGTAGACAAGGTTTTAAGTCAGTTGTATCCAGCATGATTGTACCTGTATTACAAGTCTTGGTAGATCCTAAAGTGGCTAACAAATATTTCCTCTGGGAAGGGTATCTTTCGAGGACCTCCAAAGAAGACATCGCACAAGGAGTTTGGGACAAATCCTCCACCATAGAATAGTTCTGGGCAGCCCTTGAGTTTGGGTTGTGAGAAGATTTCTTGAATGCACTTTTGGGATGCGTTTCATTGTTTCACCCAAAGTCTTGTTGATCTGGAGAGGAAGAGATGGGATTTCATCTTCTTTTCCCTTCTCAGAAGTGCTTGGTTTACTATAGTCATGCGCTCTAGTCGATATAAAAGCATCACCCTTCATCATATACACATTTGTGGATCCAGGTTTGTTCGAAGATGGAGAGGGTCCTTGACTTCCCCCTTCCGCACTTGTAGAGGATTGGGTTAGGTTTTTCCCATGTTGAAATGGATTGGTTAACACATCGGGTTGTTGATGTGTCACAAATTTTTGGGCCTCTGCAAGCAGAGGACATTGGTGGGTTGGGTGGTCTTCCGTGCACAGGTTTCATGGATACCTCATCGTTTGTTTGTCATTGTTTCCCCCACCAACATTATTAGTGGGTTTATTATCCCCTTTTCCCTTCTTTCGTTGTTTTTTCTTTCCATCGGGCTGCTGGGTGGCCTTTGGATTTGTCGATTGCACTATGTGTACATCTGATGTTTGGGTAGGGAGAGCATCCAAAACAGTAGTTTGTTTGGCTGATGTATGTTGTATAGACAATTGTTGCAATTGCTTCATTAGTTGTTCAACAGGCTTTGTTTGTGCTGAACCCAAAATACCATCGGCATGTGGTCCAACTCTCTGTCTAGTTTTATCAAGTATTGAGTGTAGATTAGCTCAAGTTGTTGAGCTCTCATGATGACCTATTCTTCGGAAAACGCTCCCAACGCCGTGATGTCTTTGGATAACTGTGGTACCAAAGACATAAGGAACCACTCGAGCAGGAATGCTGGTGGGACTGGCACCTTAATTAAACTCTTCCATCGTCTCCATTCTCGGATTTGATCAGAGATATGGTCCTCTTTTGTCTATTCAAAATTGGCCAGCAATTCTGTGACAGTGTCGTATCTCACAGGTAATTGCAAATGGTTTAGGAAATCCATTGCCAATTTGCCGAAGGAAGAGTATCTTGAGTGTTTGAGCTCAGTGTACCATTTCATGGCACTCCCAATGAGAGTACGTTGAAACAATCGCAACTATACGAAGTCGTCTATCAATGCATTAGACGAACACCAAAGATGGAAGGTGGTCACATGATCTCCTAGATATTCTTTAAGCTTTGTTAAGAACCTGAATAGATCTACCAATATAATAGCCACAAATACTGGATACACAATAGATCCACTAAACAAGATATAAGAAACCACACTTTATTATATCAAAACCCTTGAGGTAGGGCAACACCATACAATGGATCCTATTATGGAAGGGATCCTCTCTTGTTCACTTGCCTCTT
>JZKD02S1950821.1:166998-185107 GCA_000966675.3 Picea glauca
TATCTAATTACCCATTTATTATATCTAACTACCATAGTGAGCCTTATTTAATAATATAGTGGACCTAGTCCACCTTACATTGAATTACCTCCACTATTATCACTATGGGCCCTCTAGGCCCCTCCACTACCTCTCTAGATACCTGACAGTTTATAAGCAAGGTTATCCGTTTGCATGGGATACCTAAGAAGATCATTTCAGATAGGGACTCCAGATTCACTTCTAGGTTTTGGACAAGTTTGCAGTCAACATTGGGGACTCAGTTGAACTTAAGCACAAATTATCATCCTAAAACAGATGGGAAAACTGAGAGAGTAAATCAATTCATGGAAGACATGCTCAGGATGTATGTCATGGATAATCAAACCCAGTGGGAGAAGTACCTACCTTTGGTAGATTTTGCCTACAATAACAATTTTCATAGCTCCATCGCAATGCCACCCTACGAAGCTCTGTATGGAAGGCCATGCAGAACGTCATTGAGTTGGGATAGATTAGAATATTGAGTAACAGTTGGGCTAGAATTTATTCAAGAGATGGAGGAATAGGTGATTCAAATTAGGCGGAGACTAAAGGAAGCACAGGATAGGAAAAACGTTATGCGGATGCACACAGGACCGACCGAAGTTATGAAGTGGGAGACCAGGTTTTCATTCGTATCAGGCCTAATAAGAGTACCATACAGTTCGGGAAGGGGACAAAGTTGTCACCTTGATTTATAGGAACGTTTAGAATCCAAGAGAAAATAGGACCCATTGCCTATCGTCTCATACTGCCACCCCACTTGCATAAAACTCATAATGTTTTTCATATATCTGGTTAACGTCATTATGTTGCTGATGAATCACATAAACTAAATTGGAAGGAATTGCAGGTATCCGATGTGGGAACTCTCACGGTAGAACCGTTACGCATATTGGACCGTAGAGTCCGATAGCTCAGGAACCGTATGGTAGACCAAGTTAAGGTCCAATGGGACACGTATAGTCCAGGATCTGCTACTTGGGAAGACGCCGAGACACTATGATGAGACTATCCCTCACATTTTTTACCACCTCGAGAATATGTTTCTCGAAGGTTGGGTGTATGTAACACCACCTTTTGACTTAGACAACCAGGATTACCTGAGGCCTACATATATTATTTTCTATTCAGAGTGAAACTATTAAATTATACACTTAAACTTTTAAGACGTATGAACCTTTATGAATGTTATAAGTGTTATTGATGATGATGGATATGATGCGATATATTGTGAGAATGTAAATTTTATGAATGTTTAAGTGTTATTGATGATGATGGATATAATGAAATCTACTATGTGAATGTAAACTTTATGAATGTTTAAGTGTTATTGATGATGATGAATATGATGCGACATATTATGAGAATGTAAATTTTATTAATGTTTAAATTCTATTAGAATGATGTTGGATATGATGCAATATATTTGGTAAATGATAATTTTATGAATGGGTGTCAAAATTGAATTATGGGATATTATGAGATATATTTCTAACTTGAAAACTTTGATGTTAAGTTGTTGGTACACGGATACTGAATTGAAATGATGATTGCATGCAATTACATGATGATAATGCATAGAAATGTATGATTTTATGTTACAAACTAATCTGCAGGTTATGGACTATGAAATAGCCAAGGGATAATGATGATGAAAGTGGATGTCATGATCACTAGTAGAGAAACATTATGGTATGAATATTTGTATGTGATATTATATTGGTTTGGATGCATTGCCATGATATGTGGACCAGTGCAGGATTTCAGGTGATGAGACTGCCCAAAACCGAATAAACGATGACAAAACTCCCAGCAACATGGTGCCACTGTATATTCCATTGTAGGGTGTGGACCCTATTTACGATTAGGAGGGTTGGAGGAATTTCCCACCATGTATCCTATGAAACCTGAAGTCATGGGAGGATGGTGTTATCTCATGCTCCCCTAGATGTGTGATGATGACTATCAGTTGCCTGCTGGGGAAGCTTGGTCAAGATAGTGACACTTCCACTTAAGGGTTCTATTTGAAGTTAGGTCAATACAGTTGATACTCCAAGATAGTCCATCAGAGGAAGGATAGGAATGGAGATGGAAGTAAGTTAGGGAGGAAGGATGAGTAGAAATAGTTGAGAAGGTATGGGGATTTGTCTTATGGTGGAATTTATTGTTTTTCCCTTCTAAAAATAAAATGTGTATATATGAATATTCATAATTACATAACTAAACCACAATTGTCTAAATAAAAATGTTGAACTAGATGATTGTAATTAAAGGATTTCGCAAACATTTGATTGGTTTATTATCTTTTATAAAAGAATAGTCTTGTTGATTGGAATGGATGCATACATAAATTACTATAAGGGTGATAGTTATTGATTATTAGTACATACATGAGACTTGTATGTACTAGATACACATGCATTTCTTGTACATGTACACTAGTATGAATGAGTTTCTTAGTTTACTTACTAATAATGTCAGTTACTTGTTATGAATGTGTGAACCATGTTTCTTTTCCTTTGTATCATGAGATACCTTAACTTCAGGATGAAGTTTCCTGAAGGGTGGGTGTATGTAACAACCCTAGTTAAATAGTTGCATATGGATTATTAAGTATAATTAATTAGATAATTAATTGTCCTAATATGGTTTTAGTTAAACAATGATTATTTCTTAATATTATTAATTAATTATTCATATCTGTTGATGATTAATTAATTAATTAATTGACTCATTAAAGATTTGAGTAATAAATTAAAGGGGATTAATAACTTTAAATTATTAATAATAAGACTTTAAGTATGCAGGGGGGAATGAAGCATTAAATGGAGGATAAGGTAATGAATGAAGGATAAGGTAATAAAGACATGGGATAAGGTAATAATGGGGAGGATAAGGTAATTAATGGAGGATAGGGAGTCGGTGGATGGGGGGGAGATATGACAGGGAAGAGTCATACATGAGAGGATTATGAAAATTATGGGGGAGGAGCATTATTAAGAGGAGGTCTGTATTTATGTGGCATGTTTTTTTGGTTTTGGAGTGGGGTTATGGAGTTTTGGTGAACCATTGCAGAGGGCACCGGGTTGCTGGGGGTTTTGGGCATGGGGGCCAGGATTCCTTACGGTATCCTGGAGCTAGGGAGCCAGACAAGCTGCTCCTAGCTGGCTGGGTGGTTAGTCGGTTTGGGCAGGGTTTGGTCAAGTAGAAGGCTGGGCAAAGTAGCAGGGAGGAAAACCAGATAAGAAGATAAGCGGGAATTTAGCATCAAGAAGAGGTATTTTTATTTCTAAATTTGATGAGTTATGTGATGATTATGTAATCTATTTCATGCTGTGGTTAAATTTAATTTTCTGCTAAATATTATATGCTTTTACGATGATTAATGAATTACTTACGCATTGAAAGAAATTTATGTTTAATTGTATGAAATTTTTAGGCTTACTTATATTAAGGTCCCTACACTTCTCAGTTCCCCTTGTCTTACATGTTGCTACTTTATTACTGCACATATGAAGTATTTCCATTCAATTGGGATGAAATCCTATCAACCAACTTGAAATTCACTATAACTGTAGTGGTAGAAGCTCAGCTAGGAACTTTTCCAAGTTTCCACATGTCTTCCTACCTCTTGTATATCATGTGCATCACCCACCAATACTCGAACATGGGATGGAAATGGAAACCTTTGGTCGATCCCATTCACATTTACTACAAATTGATCTGGGACCACAAATACAAAACATAATATCAAAATATCTATGAACATTTTATGGCCCCTTTATATTAACTATATTCTACATGATAGCCCCATGTATGACCTAAAATGTAATCATGGTCACAAATAGGATTGGGGATTGGTATCTTATGAAGCATGGTACCTATATTAGAGTGTACAGTTCCACTAAATCCCCCCATATTATCCCATGGTTTGTACTAGATAAAGGAGTAGCATATCAAACAATAATATATGGGGTAGGAGGAATGCTTTACTCGGGAAAGAAAGAAATATGGCCACCACTTCTGCTATATATTTGGCTCTAATCATTCTCCAACACCAAGCAAGCACATGATGAAGTAAATATATTTCTCTTATATCATGTTGGAGAGAAAATATTTAGAAGAAATGACCCTAAAGGAGTCATAAAAGACCATTTCAATAAAGTAGGCTTGCCTTGGGTATACACAACAAATATTTGTGATAAATAATAAGTGTATTGAAATGCATGAATCTATGATGATGTTACCTTCTTAAGACGAGGTATCCTATAGGGAGGATTGCATATGGAGACAAAGAAAAATAAGAAGCCCGGAAAAAAGAAACATAAGTAGCATCATGAATATCATCCCCCACCTCCGCCTCTTTACACTTAGGATAGTTAGAAGGGGAAGAAGAAACACCAACATATAAGAAAATAAGAGGAAAATAAAAGTTTCACAAGAAAAAGAATGATGCTTACAAGAAAAAGAGAAAGCTTGAAGCATAGAAAGCCAAGGTTAAGACAGAAGCAAAAGAAACAACACAAAAGGATATTGAGTAGAAAGAGGTAGAAGAAAAGGAAGTTGTAGAAGGAAGAGAAGTAGCAGAAAAGGCAGCGATAGAAGCAAGAGAAATAGTAGAAAATCTGGCCAAGGAGGAAAATGATAAGATAGTCGAAGAAGAAAGGTAGAGTAAATATGTCAAGATAAGAAATGATGACACTCGACCAATAGATATCGATATCCCAAAATTTTCAACAATAGACACCAGCATAGAAGCACCATTCAACAATCTAGGACTAGGGTTTTGGGCTCCATTTCAGCCAAGTGAGGTCCCAAATTTGAGAAGTTTCATTTATGAGAACAAGACTGGGAAGATCGTGGAAGAAAAAATAAATAAAATGACAATAACTCAAGGGATGCCAATATCTATCCTTAAACAAGTTCCCATAATAGGGGATGTTAGGGAAAATCCCATAGTTACCGCTATAGTTGGCACCGCATTCATGAGCGCCAATGAAAACAATATTAGGAGGTTGTTCCAGCAAAATCAAGAGAAAGAGGAAATAATTAGGGAATTGGAAGAAAGACTCCAACAAATAAATGTTGATGAATGAAGTAGGTAGAATTTCAAATCCAGTGTTGAGAAATTTAGGAAAGAAGAACTAGCTTACCATAGAATCAAATATTTATATAATCAACTAAAGGTGTGGAAAATATACCTCAAGGGTAAGAGTTCTTGAGTAAATACAAAATAGAAATAAAAAATTTCTATTACCTATCTCTTATTTTTTCTTTTTCTCAACCAACTTCAATTTTATCTTTATTGTACACTTGTCACTAGGAAAAAGGAAACATAACAGTTTTGTAACAACATATTTGAGAGGAATACAAAGAGTCACTCATCAGTGACAAATTATTGTATAAAAAGAGGGAAGATACCCATTTTGTAGGGGATTTTCAATCATTATATAGACTCAAGAACTAATTCAATAACATGTACTTTGGTAATGAATATTGAGAAGCCCTCAGAGCCAGTTTTCTGGAAGAAAGAATATTTATGGGTGAAGTTGTCTTTGTTGTGAACTATTTCAAGTGGGATGTATGTTGTTCACATGGAATGTAAGAATGTTTGTTTTGCCATGGACTTATCTTATGCACTCTATGTTATTCTATAGTTTTGATTATTCTTTCACATATCTTTAAGTCCTGATATTGTTGAGTTGTTAACGTATGAACAAATATAATTTAGATTGTTCTGGTTATATGTATGCACACACTTGTTTTAATTCTACACTTCCATTTCAACTACCTGTGTGAGGGTCTTATGTAGAGCTCAATTCCATTTACATTTCATCTAGTTAATTTAGTATGCTCTTATCTAGGATAGGGTAGGATAGATTAGCAATGTATTAAATTTATTTCAATACATAGTATTCATCTACATATTTGCATTGCATACCCATTGATCATTCATCTTCATCTATAGACTGGACCGTAATTGGTAAAACCCCAAAAAATAGAAATGGAAGCCAAACCGAATTCTGGGTGGGTCTCTTAAGCCAAATGATGTATATTTTAGTTGGGACCATGTATCGAGGAGTACCCATTACTATTGTCGAGTGAATTCTTCCCCGTAAATAGGCCCCTATAAGGTTTTGCAAAATATTGGAAGTATGGCTTACAAATTGGATTTACCTCCATCTTCATTTGTGCATCGAGTCTTCCATGTTTTTTTCTTAAACAAGTTTATCGACAACAAGGTCCTAGTCCAAACTATTTTACCAAAGATCAATGAAGAAGGTAAAATCATACTAGAGCTAGAAAAATCCTTGAAACAAGAATTAAGAAGTTGAAAAATCTAGTAACGACAAAGTACCTCGTCAAATAAAATAACCTACTAGTGGAAGAGGTGACATGAGAAGATGAGTTCTTCGTACAAAAACACATGTGGTCATTTAATTGTTGAGGAAAACATTTGTTTGAAGGTGAGGGGAATGTTAAGCCCTAGAAAAATATTCATTTTATGTGTAAAACCTCTTATTAATCCCTAGATATTGAATTATTACATTTCTAGTAGATCGACTAGAACCATTCATTGCACCCTTTCATCATAATTGTAACCCTTTGCCTCCTATATATATATATATATATATATATATATCAAGGATATCTAGTATTAAGATCATTTTATCTCAACTCTTATTGTATTCCAAAGTGGATATACTGTAAAAGGAGGTTTCCCCCTCAAAGTGGGCTATAATTCATTAATGTTTTATCATTTTTAAGGCATTGGATCATAACACTAAATGGAAAGATAATGTCAAGCATAGAGGATCCAATTTGATCAATTCTAAACTGAGGAACATAACTAAAGGGAGTGGATCTACTATTAATATTATCACTAGGGGAAGATAAAAAACTAGTGTTGATGCAGAGAATCCTCATCAAATCAAGATTCAAAAGGCTATGCTAAAAAATGCTAAGTATGATCCTGCATGGAAAAAATAATTATTTAGAAATGCAGTATAAATGTTGAGACATATGCCTGGTCCATTAACACTTGAAGTTGTAGAAACAAGTTTCAAGTTAAAACCTCATCAACCAAGGATTTCCAGAGAGTCATCTACTTAGTTGAATTCTTTGAATAAGTCTCATAAAGTTGTTGATATTTGGTTTTAGTTATTTTATGATATTTTATAGGATGATCAAATTACGGATAATTTATGGAATATAATTAAAGTGTCCTTGGGAGCTCAAGAAAATCCAAAATAATTTATTGTTTCTAACCTTCTAGAAAGGAAAGCAAGTAGGGTGTAGAGGAGAAAGAGGAGGAATGGAAGGGAATTCAGATTGAATTCCAAAATAGATTATTATGAGATTAAGGATGTTATGTTGTACTTGGGATATGATGTCAACATCTTTCCAAAGAATACTTGGGAAGAAATGGGAAATACAATTTAGTTTATTCTCCTATTCAATTGAGGATGTTGAAGTAGTAATACATTTTTCCAGTAGGAAGGCTACAAAATGTCAAAGTAGACATGGTTGGTGTTAAAATAGTAGCTAATTTTGAATTTATTGAAAAAATGGAGGAGAAGGATCCATATCCATCTATGTTAGGAATTGACTAGGATTATGAAAACTATAATGTCATTTATCTTAAAAATTAAACTATGAATTTTGAGTCTGATGGTATGAAGGTCGATCAATATTTATACCCTTACCAAGGCCCACGATATATAGAACCTACAAATGATAATATGGACTAATATGTCCTTGTTGATTCTTAAAGATGTACAATTTTGTACATCATTTATTCCATTCTCTAGGAACAATTCCAAAATACTGGTATGTGCATGAGGAGACCAGGAGACAAACTTCATGCTAGAAGGTACTACAAGGTCTATTTGTATCGATTTCTCCTTCTATGGTAAGTCTTATGAAATTACATTAGTACTACAACAAATCAAGAAAATGTTGTTTACTAATAAATTCAATCCCATTTATTCCCCTATAGTATGTCCTAAGCATGAAGATATTATTAAATATATTTTTTATCCATCCCCTACAAGAATACTTATGGCTTGCAGTAAGATTGAGAAAAACTCCTGAAGACCCAAAGGGGCTTAGACATCTTACCTTTAAAGAATCTATAGGAACACGATAAGTTAAAGACACTATATCAGGTAATCTTAGTAGTTCATATACTCATCCTATGAAGTTTTTGAAGATGAACATAGGGAGTGAGGAGAACCCTAAGATGGATTTTATAGGAGACTACAGGGATGAAGAAACTATGACAAAGATCCAATCCCTATTATGGGAGTATGAGGATTTGTTTCCAAAATATTTCCAGAGATTAAATGAATTAAAGGAGACCTAGGAGAGATGAAAATTGATTTGAAGGTAGATGCTAAACTAGACAGGCATAGGCCATATCGCTTGAATCCTAGATTCAAAAAAAATGTTAAGAAGGAAATCAACAAAATGCTTGCAGTTGGATAATTTTCCCCATGGATGAAGCCGAGTGTATCAGTCCAATCATAATAAAGAATAAGAAATGTATTGATGACATAAGAGTTTGTGTGGACTACAAATTTTTGAACTCAATGTGTGTGCATGATCCTTTTCCTACTTCATTCAATGATGAAGTGCTTGATTATGTACCTGGGAATGAAGCATATTCCTTCACTAATGGATTTTCAGGATATCATCAAGTCAGAATTACTGAAGAAGATAAAAGGAAGACTACCTTTACTAATGATTGGGGCTCTTTTTCTTATAATGTTATGCCCTTTAGGATTAAGAATGCCTCTACTATCTTTTCCAGGATTCTTATTGCTTCCTTCTTCAAATTTATCCACAAGTTTCTTGAAGTTTACATGGATGGATGTACTATGTACAACTTGCTGAAGGAACATATAGGTATACTTTAGTTAATGTTTGGTCATTGCAGACAATTAGAAAGGTTATTTTTTTATAACATTATTACTCAATTTAGATATCCTAGAAGCTTAACCAAAGATCAAGGTGTTCATTCCATCAATGAGACAATTGCCACCCTCACTCGATATTTTTTTATTCAACATCACAAGAGCTATCCTTATCATCCACAAGACAAAGGTATGGTGGAAGTATTCAATAATATTTGAGGAAGGGGTTGATTAAATTCTATTTCGCTAATCAAGATGACTGGGATGAGTGAGTTCCAACTGTTCTTTGTGAATATAGAACCACTACCAAGAAGTTACACAAGTATACCCATTTTCAACTAATGTATGGGAGAGAAGTAATAATACCCAATGAGTTCATCACTCCAAGCCTATACATTGCACAAGTTACTTATATGATGGATGATGAATTTGTTGCATAACTGGTTGTGAAACTGCTGCAAGTTGAGGAAGACATATATTTAGCAGATTTTCATTAGAATATGGAGAAGGCTAGACATAAATATTAGCATGGCAGGCACATTAAGACCATGAATTTTACTCAAGGTGACCAGGTATTTCTCTATGACAATATGTAATAGAATCATCTGGGCAAGTTATAGATTCATTGACTTGGACCCTTTATAATTACGCAAATTAAAGTGTCAAGAGATATTTGACTAGTGCAACTAGATGGTGTTCTTCATCCGAGATGGGTGAATGGCACAGACCTGAAGCCCTATATCTCTGCTTGTTGAAGAAATTCTTTCCACACTCCTATCACAGGGAGTGAATACAGTAGGTAGGTTTCCATTTTGTTTTGTTGTTTTCCATTTTTTCCAATAACACAGTGACGTGTCCAACTGTCACTCACCCCTAGAGTTTATCTTTAGTTGTTAGTTTTTCTAGTCCAGGTCATATAATTATGGTCAGGGAGTCTATGTCAAATCTTGTATGAATTTAGTAACTTCCAATATTTTAATCATTTTCCTGTTTCTTTCACATTGTTTGTTAAATGTTGTTATTAACTTTCTGTCGCTATCATGTCCATGTTAGTAAAAGTCATTTGTGTTTGAAATTTGATCGGTACTTTTCTGGTTAGCCGCCAACCCATTAGTTATTTTCCTATTTTTCATGCCATGTCAAATATGTGTTGTTACTTATGCCCTTTATTTCCCAAATTGCTAATTGGATTTCACCATGCCCATCGATCATGTCTCTTGTTAATTCTTAGTTAGATATGTAGCTTCCCTTTAATGAAATTTCCATTATTGTCCCACATCACCTTCTCACTATTGTCTATAAATCAATGGTTTCCTTTGTCCAATTCATTGTGTTATTTCTATTTTTCTCAGTACTCACTTCTAGAATCTAGTAACATTTATATGACTACACATCCACATTCTTGTCCCTCAATTCTCTCTGTGTACTAACACTTTGCTACATCCATAAGTCATGCTACAAATTCTCAAACTATGGTTCTGAATATTGTTGTTCCAACAAATATCCATGATACATGAGTTGATATTTTTGGAGACTTACAGGGTAAAGTGGAGTAGAGACGATTGATCAATAACGAATTCTCGAATGGGTACTTGTTTCCTCTAATAAAATTCGACACCTACATGGATTATTTGGCCTTACCTTCTGGAGAGTTGTAGTGGCAATGGAAAAATCCATATGTGCCACTTAGGGAGTCTACTTTGACAAATCTTAGGGATCTACCTATCTTAGCCACAATAGGGGAAGTTGCACGGTGTACTAAATTTCTTATCAGTTGGGTGAAAAATGAATCTCTAGGGATGTAAAAAGAGTATCCTATCCATTTCACTGATATCCATAATTTTATGGGTTTTTTTGTGGAAGGACATGACATTATCAAAGGCTTCCAAGGTTTAGGGATGCACGATAGGAAGAAGGGTGATCTCAACCTGTATGATAAATTTGGCACTAGGCATGGAGGTTGCACATTCTATCTAATTGTGGGAAAGGTGATGAAGAACTACTCTAAATTAGAATGTACATTGGACAGTCTCTTGGTATTTGACTTCTATGCATAGGGCACACAAGTGAATTGGTGCAAATTCCTAATGACCAAGATGCTACAAGCATGTGTGGATATGCATGCAAGAGGATGGTATTTCATTTATTGATACCTTTTAGTTTCCTTTGTGTTAAGCCCTAAATAGTGGAACATTAACCCTTAATCGGGGCATATTACATTAGTAATTTTATTTGATTTATGTCGGTATGGGTCTATTAGTTTTAATTATACCTGTTAGTCTCCTATATACACCAAGGAGACCTTTTCATTTGGAATCATCTTGTATTTGGAAATTTATGTGATGTATAAAGAGGTTTCCCCCTTGAAGATGATTATTATATGAAATTCTCCCTTTTTCAAGGCGTTGAGTACTTATTCTAAGGTTTTTTTATTCTGTTTTGATATTTGGTTCTTAACATTTGGTATCAGAGCTCAAGGTCTTGGGGTTTCGCTGTTGCCTCTGAGAAACCTTGGAATTTTTGTTATAATTTGTTTTCTACGATGTTTCAAAAGGAACCCCTTGGAGGATGTTTATCAAGTGCATCAAGGTACGTGGGGTTGAAGTTTCATCTCTTGAGTCTTTATAATTTTTGATATATATTCTGTGTAAGATAGGGTTCTGGAATCATCTTGAATTTAGTCATCTCATAATTTTCGCTATAAATTTTTTTATGTGAAGTTTCAGACCTTGAAACTTGGAGGATATTCATAGAAATTATCAAGGTATATGTGATAAAAAAATTATCTTCTGAGTCATCCTACTTTTGTAGATACACCTTGTGTAAGATAAGGTATCCGATTAGTCATATTAACTAGTATCAAACATGTGTTTCGAGTAAAACAATGATAAATTATTCAATGAGTATCCAAATTAAGTGAGAATAGCTGCATTGGATAGTGGAAAGTCTTTAGTATTTTTTGTGTAAGTTTCAGAATAAAATATCAGATATTGTGCTCTTGGAACGCTTTACAAGCACACTCTCTTGAAGGGACAAAAATAAGCAAGGTGTGGGGAAATTACCATAACTTCCACTTGGCACATCCAAATTTTATTAGAAATGTGGTATTTCATAGAAGATGTATGAGAGAACTACAAAATGAAATTTTCAGACCTAGAAGGGATGCAATTTTGAAGATGCAATAGAAGAAAGATTGTCTAGTAGAACCACCTCAAAATAAAGGTTTAAAAGTGATACTTGGCCAACATGCCACCCAAAAAGGGAACTTCTACAATAGATAAACCTCAAGATAGTCCTACTTGGACTCTTGATGAAGGTGAATAAATGCACAGGGACATAAATTATTTACAAAAGAAGACAATAACAAAACATGAACTACAAGGGATGATGGATTCAACTGATGCTAAGTTGGAGGCAATAATGGATACTAAGATGGATGGTTTAAAAAGGGAGATCATGGAAGGATAAAAAAATTTCTTAATAGAGAGGCCACCTGAAAGTGAAAATGTATCCCATAAAATTCATGATGAGGACACAAGGAAGATGAATCAAGACTGGAGAAACTCCAACTTTGGGTTGAAGACCAACCACTTTCCTGAGATCAATATGAGGAAGTTTGATGGCAAGGATCCAATCACATGAATACTTCATATTGAACATTTCTTTGATCTACATGATGTGATACATTCACAAAATGTACGAATTGCTTCTTTATATTTAGAACCCAATAAATTTGCGTGGTATCGATGGATATGTTATCACTCCAGGAAACTCTCTTAGGCTGTAAGTCAGAGATGCCTGGTAACTTAATCTTTTTAGAAACTATTTTCTCAATAATAGGTGTGGGTTTGGATCAAGATGAATATCTTAACCTCTGGATTGTATTCTCAAGATAGTCTTAACTATATCCATACAACACAAGGCCTTCAAGAGATATTGTCAAATAGGTTTTTTTAACAAATGGATAAGAAAACTAATCAGTTAACCAAAACATACATAAAACCATATATATATATATGATGGGTCAAAAAACTAGCCAAAGATGCTTGTGATTCTTGCTTAACAATCAAAAGTAAGATGACAGTTACCATAGGATCATTAAACATAGACAAAAGAACTAATTCCACTCATAAGCATAGACAAAGATGAAAGAAGGTCTGACAGTAACAAATGAAATAAGCTTGCAGGCTGATATATTAAATAAAATGTCTTTCATACAAAACAGTAGCATATAGAACTCAAAATCGAACACTTAGTTCCTCTTCTACCTTTATCTTTATATCTTTACATTATAGTTTTGAGATCCTAAAAGCATGGATCAGATATGCTAAAGATAGAAAGTCAAAATTCAGTTTGCAAAAGATAAGGAATGATCCTCAAAATGAGGTCAATCCCACATTTCATGGTATTAATATCTTGTAGAGTCCTTGTGCAGTGAAAAATAGACTTCCAAGGTAGAGTGATGACTCTTCCAAGATATACAATTCAAATTTGTTGAGGTGTGCAAAACCCCTGATTTTCTGCCTTTGAAAAGGGTACCAAAAATGATTGAAACGCCTCTTCTTTCCCTTATTCATAAAAAATAGCTATTGGATATGACTTGATAATTCAACAAATGTCCATTCGAAGAGGTTACAAACCATTCCAACTCAAAAAATCTTGATTTGGGAAAATATTCGGTCATTCTGGCAGTGACAGGCTTTCGGTGATTAACTCAGGTAAAAATTAGGTTCATTAACCACCGAAAGTGCAAGTTTTCCAAAAATAAATTGCCTTGGGAAAAATCAATTTTCCTAGCCGTGGAAAGGCCATTTCACATGCTTGAATAGTCGATCGACATCTAGAAATCCTAAGATTTCCATTGGTGCTTTCAAATCTTCATTTGGAGCTCAGGAAGGTAATCAAAAGTTCCCAGCAATATTAGGCATCATTCTTCAAAAAATTGTCAGTGCATTTTTTATTGCTAACATTGGCTCCAACTTGGATGGAGACCTCCCTGCGAGGTTTCCAAGAACCTGGCAGACCTTGTGCCTTTAGTATTAGGCATGGAGTTATTCAACCTTTACAATTTATCATCTGACTTTGGAAATTCCATGTTTATTATTATAGAAATAGTACACTCATCAAGTGGATGACAAAGTACACTAAAAGATTGCAGTAGCTTTACGTTGTTCCTGAGATTTACCTTTTCAATCAGCTCCAACAGATTGTTTGTGTCCTATAGCTGTAGCTATGACTGTTTCATCAACAATAAACTTTAAAGTTCCAACCTTTGTGTTTTTACCATCATAAAACTTGGCAAAGGCTTCTTCTATTTCACTCCTAGAAGCTACAACCCTTACCCCCCTCGAGCTTCCCCTTTTCCATTACAAAGCCTATTTTAAATAGAAAAAAAAACAATAAATATTTGCTAACTTTATGGAAAACTAAATCATAATAAAATCTGAAACAAACTAAATTGTTTCCAAGATGTCTCAAATTGTTGGTAAATCTAGAATTTTCTGCCATCTTATCATCAATGAATTTGGGTTTCCACCTGTCTATATGTTTAAACATATATTCCTCAATTGCTAGCTTGAACCCTAAATCTGCTTCAAATAGAAAAGTCAATGCGATTGGATTTTAATAGGATCAAGAGCATCTTTTGATTTCGAAAGGCACGGCTGGGAGAGATTTACAGGCACAAATGTATAAAGTTTGTTAAATATCCAATATTATAGGAATCTTTGATCACTTTATTTTATCTTCTTACCTTGTTTGATTCAACACATATGTCATATGCAAAGAGAAACTATAACTTACAGACACCTTTTATTATGCTCGGAATACTACCATCTAAATAGAACCCCATTTAGAACAAGGATTTTTTTCTTCTGCTAAACTTTCTTCCACATCGATCACCAGGAGCAAGTCAATCTTTCCTCTGCTTCAAAATATTCTGTCACTTGTCTTCTCTGAAATATATACCTTCATAACTAATCTCACAATTCATTTCTGGATCATGACCAGTAATGAACAAAGTCATTGCTTGATATGGGCATGATTGGTACAAAAGATGTGTTGAAGAAACTTTGAATCTTTTCTGGATGGTGTGAAACACATGTCGTCCCTATCGCAAGTAGAGATAACATTGATCCCAGAAGATTGAGTTCCAAGTCAGTGACAGTAGCAATGTCAACACCTAGCAGTAGGATCACAAGTGAAAACTGGATTTTCCGGCTGAAATCCTTCTTGAAAAAGAGAGTTTCCAAAATAACAGTACAAGGAATAATTGCCAACTTGGTCATCTGATAGAATCCAACAGAGTTGAAACCCAAGCAAAGGTTCAAAAGTCCAATAGAGATACCATTCAAAATACCAAATCCAATTACAGCCCATGCATCAAATGGCTTATGTTCAAATAGTTTCAACCATAATGTTATATGCAGAGAACATAATGTAACCAGAAGGTGCCAGCTGGTCAATGTTGTGGCGAAGTTAAATCCAAGAGTCCTGATGAGTGCCTTGTTGCAGATGACTATCAAAAAAGAGGAAATAATAGAGAGACTTAAAGCTCCAACCATTCCCAGCTGAAACCCTGTACTCTCTATCATGTTTTCTCTGTATTTGATTGACTGTCAACTGCACAAAAATAAAATATTCCCAGAATATTCCTCCAACTAAATGGATCATGAAGTAAAATGTAGCCAAATGCCAGAACCAAGCAAGTATTCAAGTGTCCTAGAACTTGATATGTGACTAGAGATGTCTTGCTAATCACAAGAAATGTACTGAAGTTGACAGACACAGAGATCAAACAGGATAAAACAATGAAAATTAGAACATGAGGCGTTAAAACTGGCATTGACAGAAGCAATTTCTATGAAAAACCTCTCTGATTTATGCTATATCTTGATCTCCACAATTTAAATATTCTAACCCTAAAGTCATTCCCTTTGATTTCATTGATGCTTCTATGTTGGCTAGATTCTTATGCTGAGATCTTTCACGATGTGTGTCTTGAAAACCTAGGCGATTTGCTTGCTAGCTTCTGAATATACTCATCAACACATTTAATGTCTGAGACTTCAATCTTTTGCAATGCAAACTGGTTGTCACTTTCTCCAGAAAATGTAACCTATGGATGATCTTAGACTTGCTTATAATATCAACGAGTGCTCTATTTTAGTATTAATGCACACTCTGATTTCAAACATATGTGACTTGATGCCCAACTATGATACTAGAGTTATCTTGACACCTATTACATTAGATTATTAACTCCTTTGTTTGTTGATTGCAGATACATTAGAAACTGGAGCGTGGAGCTAGCCTTCAGGACCACAAAGAAAATCCATGCATAAGGCCATGATTTTTCTTCTTTGCATTTTTTAACATCATAAATGCATTTCTGCCTTAATAAGCTTGTAAAAGATTTAGAAAATTTTTAATAAGCACATCTGTGTGCCAACATAGGCTCTTTCTGGGAATGACACGCTTCCTGTGAGATGCCAAGAACAAGTAAACTTGTGCCTTAACTTGAAAACCCTTGCAACCTACTCAACAATCATCCACAATGTTTTTGCATCTAGTCCATTGGGCTATGGAGTCTCAAATGTTGTCACCAGACCTCTGCAATCTTAATTCAAACTCCCATAACTCTGCTCATATTTTGAAGTTAAACTACCCCTGTCAAAATTACCTTACATCCATTGGGGATGGAATTTTTATTTCAAAACCAAAACCATAATGCTAAATGAAAATTTCACACATTGTGCAAATTTGAAATACTCACCCGTGAGTTTATTTTTCTATACTACCCTACTCTAACTGCTGCAAATACATGTTTCAGGTATATACAAATTTCCAGAAAAATAATTCAAGCAACAAATTGCTTGACCCATCTTTATGTATACAACAAAGAACATGGAAGGAGAACAAAAGATACCACAAGAGAACTGCAACCGACTCAGGTTCACTACTGCAAACCATGATGCCAAACTTTGCAATATATGACATTACTGAAAACCGTGAGTCCATCCATATAGAAATTGGATCATAAAATTTATGTATGACAATACCTTGCTGTTTAAAGTCAAAAAGTTGCTTTCATGTATTAGTTCCATGATGTTCCTGATCTGATCTAGGACTATTGCCATATGCAATCTGCTCTTTTATAATTGATTCTTCATACAAATCAAAGGCAGCATGTGTAACAGAGATAAGATATGATGCATCTACAGATATATAACTCTCATTATAACCATTTGTATCATGAAGATCTTCCTTAACAACATAACTTTCATCTCTGCAAACAAAAGAATCAACTACTTCATGCTGAACATGCTTTTCAAATTCATCACAACATTCTTTAAAGAGACTTTCAACTTAAAATTCATCTTCTTCTTTCCCTACCCTATGATCCTTTTCATTTTTGTTAAAGTAGTAGGTACATAAGAAGAACAATCCCGAGAATCTTCGGTCACACAATCATCAATATTCACATCAACTCTATCTTGAAGATCTTCCTCTTGAAAAACAATAATAGAAAGAATTTCATGTTCACAACTAGAAGAATAAACATTTTGAATATATGAATGAAATTCTTCAAAACAACCCTCAAGAAGAATTTCCCGAGAAAAATACCTTTCACATCGATGATGGAATACTATATGAAACTCTTTTAAAGAAGATATGCTAGAAGGAGGTAAAGATTGATACCATTCATGAGCATCTCCTTCTAATGAGAAGACAAACATCTTCATGAGAACATCCTCATGATATATATCTAGCTGAACCATGCATTGATGAAATCTGATGAGATGATCTGAAGGATTATCTTCTTTCTTTTCTACAAATCTTGGAAGGTGATCTCCCCAAAAATCTATAGAAGGAACTGGATGTGGGAAACCAGGAACTGTTGAGAAGTCAAGAGGTGCAAACCTCTGAGCCAAAAGAGCTGCAAACGCTTTTGACATTTGATTATTGTGGAGTCGCCACTGAATATGTCCTTCATGGAATCACCAGATAGATAATTACAACCAAATGATGTCCAAGCTTTGTCTATCATCAAAGCTAGATCTTGTCGTCTCCCAAGGAAGCTGAGCTTCAATCTCCTCTCCTCGGCAACGACGCCAATTTGTTATCACTCCAGGAAACTCTCCTAGGCTATAAGTCAGAGATGCCTGGTA
>JZKD02S1950821.1:185157-204050 GCA_000966675.3 Picea glauca
TATATATGATGGGTCAACAAACTAGCCAAAGATGCTTGTGATTCTTGCTTAACAATCAAAAGTAAGATGACAGTTACCATAGGATCATTAAACAGAGACAAAAGAACTAATTCCAGTCATAAGCATAGACAAAGATGAAAGAAGGTCTGACAGTAACAAATGAAAGAAGCTTGCAGGCTGATATATTAAAGAAAATGTCTTTCATACAAAATAGTATCATATAGAACTCAAAATCGAACACTTAGTTCCTGTTCTACCTTTAGCTTTATAGATTTACAATATAGTTTTGAGATCCTAGAAGCATGAATCAGATATGCTAAAGATAGAAAGTCAAAATTCAGTTTGCAAAAGATAAGGAATGATCCTCAAAATGAGGTCAATCCCACATTTCATGGTCTTCATATCTTGTAGAGTCCTTGTGCAGTGTAGAATAGCCTTCCAAGGCTGAGTGATGACTCTTCCAAGAGATACAATTCGAATTTGTTGAGGTGTGCAAAAACCCTGATTTTCTGCCTTTGAAAAAGGTACCAAAAATGATTGAAACACCTCTTCTTTCCCTTATCCATCAAAAATAGCTATTGGATATGACTTGATAATTCAACAAATGTCCATTCGAAGAGGTTTCAAACCATTCCAACTCAAAAAATCCTGATCTGGGAAAAAATTCGATCATTCTGGCAGTGACAGGCTTTCGGTGATTAACTCAGGTAAAAATTAGGCTCTTTAACCACCGAAAGTGCAGGTTTTCCAGAAATAAACTTCCTTGGGAAAATTCAATTTTCCCAGCCGTGGAAAGGCCGTTTCACATGCTTGAAAAGTCGATCGACATCTAGAAATCCTAATATTTCCATTGGTGCTTTCAAATTTGCATTTGAATCTCGGGAAGGTAATCAAAAGTTCCCAACAAGATTAGGCATCATTCTTCAAAAAATTGCTTGTGCATTTTTTATTGCTAACATGATATTTTCTCACAAATCACTTGTCACTTGGGAAATTTTCACAGAAGAAATGATAGCACACTATGAGAATACAAGTAGCAATAACTTCTTTAGCCAATTGATAAATATCAAGAAAAAGGATTCAATTGCCTAGCATATTGAGAACTTCCAAATATTGAATATAACGATAATGAATATTCCATATGAGCACCTGATTGATGTATTCATGGGAACATTAAAGGATAACATTCAACATGAGGTTCTCCTTTGGGAACCTAAATCATTGGAGAATGCATTCAGGGTGGAGAGGAATGTTGAAATTAAAAATATGACTATGGATAATATAAGGACCACTCCTAACATCTATCGAGAGAATAATGTTCCTTCTTCTAAAACATCACAACCTACATGGTTGACACCTCAACAATTGGAGGAAATAAAAGAAAAATGTTTATGCTTTAATTGTGAAAACAAGTATAGTAAGGGACATAAGTGTGGCGAGAAGAAATTATTCTACATAGATTTTGAAGAGGAAGAAGAACAAGAACAAGAACAAGAACAAGAACCATCTCAAGATGAAAACATAGAAGATATTTCTTCTAAAGAGTTGACTCCCATGATATCATGTAATGCATTGGATAGAATTGACACTCCTCAAACCCTCAATATTGAATGATATATCAAAAATAAAAAAGGTAATAGTCCTAATTGATTCTAGTAGTACTCATAATTTCATTCACTATTAATTAGCCAAATCTCTCAATTGATTTATATATCCAATGCCAACGTTTCAAGTAATGATTACAAATGGAGGAACTATAAATTGCTCAAGAAAATTCCATAAGATCAATCTTACTATGGGGGATTATGTAATGAATAGTCCAATTATTGCTATACCCATGGGTGGTGTTGATTTCGTTCTAGGAGTCCAATGGTTACAATCATTGGGAACAATGGATTTTCATTTTCAAGAACTTTTCATGAAAATTTCACTGGAAGGAAAAGAAATTGAATTAAGGGGTATCACAGGGAAACCAAGTAAGGTGGTAAGCTCTAATGACATGAGAACATTATTGAAAAATTGACATCAGTGTGTAATTGTACAACTATTCTCACTAGATGTTCAAACATTTAAGCCATCTATTCCCCTAGATCTCCAAGGGATCACTGATAAGCATCCAAAGTATTTGAATATATCCCCAGAGGTCTTCCACCCACTGAAAATCATGATCATTCTATTCACCTAATTCCTGGGAGTGTTCCTCCTAATATTAGGCCTTATAGATACCTTTATGCCTAGAAGAGTGAAATTGAGCGTATGGTTGAAGAAAGGTTAGAGGATGACATTATTAGACCTATCCAAATTTCTTACTCTGCATCGGTGGTAATGGTAGTCAAGAAAGAGGGCTCATGGTGTATGTGTTCATATTATAGAGAACTGAACAAGATCTCGATTAAAGATAAATTTCCCATTCACGTCATTGATGAATGGTTAGATGAAATACATGGAGCAATATGTTTCAAAAAATTGGATCTCCATTCAGGGTATCATCAGATTATAATGAATGAAGCAGATATCCCTTAAACAACAGTCCAAACTCATGAAGGCCATTATCAATTTCTGGTCATGCCTTTTGGCCTTACAAATGCACCTTCCACATTTCAAGGGTCGATGAATTCCATTTTCAAGCCCTTCCTTCGAAAATTTGTGTTAGTATTTTTTGATGATATGATAATATATAGAAAGTCTTGGGAGGATCATGTTTTACATGTTGACAAGGTGCTACAACTACTAAAGGAGCAACAACTATATGAAAAAACATACAAATGTTTCTTTGGGGTTGTTAGTCCCTAAATTTTCACTTGACTATGAGAGGGAAAGATAGGGCATCATCAGGTTTTTGCAATGACATTTTAAGGGTTTTATGAATAGATTTTTATAAAATGGTTGAACGCTGGTTCAAGGGTTCAAGGTAAAAACATTACTCAAAATAAGTCCAGAAGATAACCCACTGGTTTAGTAAATGGTAGTCACATTAATAGATCAGATAATAAGGTAAATAAAGAAAGAAAATATGAGAGCATTCAATTTGTCAACCCCATATATATTTCTTATTTCAAAATATAATTGAGAAACAAAAACATGTACTTGAAGGAAAATCTTGATAATAAACAATAACAATAAAGTGTTCATTGTATTACTTAAGATCAAGGAATCAATGCATTGCAGTAGAAAAATGACTTCAAGTAAGAAAAGAAATAGAATATGAAATGAAAAAAAATATGACCATCAACATGCCTTTGCCATTTAGTATCAATGTGGAAATAAAAATTGTCTTACAGTGAAATTCAAAATAGGTCCATGAGTGCCCAACTTATTGACCCACATACAATCTTCCTTGTGTCTATTTAAAGTACACATAGTATTACTACAGATCCTATTTTCTAGTATTTAGTTTGTAATAGGATTATTCAATGCCTATCTTCTAGGATAATCAGCTCAAACGAGCACTTATAATGCAAATATAGTAGAAATCTCAACAAATAACCCAAAATATCTTTTACAATAACTTGGAAAATCCCACAAAATTTGGAATCATATCTTATTGAGTTGTTCCATTCGAAATATCAAAATTCCATTTGATCCAAATATAAAAATTGAACTGTTCATGTTTTAATCCCTGAGTAATAGCATCAAAACATTCAAAAATGTAGGAAAGAACTTCATAAACCATCATGGCATAATGAATGCACTAGATTTGGTGTCTCTCTTCTTCATTTTGGTTGTTAGCACAATATTATGCCAATATAACCTGAAATTGGATTCTTGCAACTCCTTAAGCAATGATTTTTGTTCTTTTCTTTTCCTTTTATCTTCTCTTGTTGTCTGGCATTCCATTGCTCCACCAGAGCTTTCTCTTTCTTCAATTTTTTTACCATACCCTGTAGCTCCTTAATCCTATCTTTTTCATTTCTAACTTTAACTTTTAACTCTGGATATTCCTCTATAGGTGTAGGTAGATTCGGGTCTACAACAGTTTGAGGTTTTCTTAATTTGATCATATATCTTGAAGATAATCCATTGCTATGATATTCATCTTCAATTCTATCATAATCCCCAGTTTCTGGAAAGTTTGGAATCTGATCTGGTTCTGCAAAAGGATCATCTTTGTCATCAGAAACTATACATGTACCTCTAAACACAGATTTAGATTTTGAAGTCGATCTAGTGGTTTCTCTTGTCACAGGTCTCCTGGAGTATTGAGCAACCTGTTTTCCCTTTTCTTGTCTCTTGCTCAAGTTTCAAGATTCTTTCTCAATCCCATGCAAAGAAGGTGTCTCTGCATGTTTCTTGATTCATGTCTTAGAATTTTCTGAATTATCCTGTATAATTATAAGATTCTCCTTTTTAATGGATGGATCAAACATGGCCTTTTAATTTAATCTAAATTTATTGGCAGCTCTGGTGGGGTTTCTCCTAGGACACTTAGGCACAAGTGTTGGATTTTTTCTCTGTTTGTTTCCCTTTGCACTCTTTTTACTTATAGATTTTTGTTTCTTCTTGACTGGTGACTGAACGAGGTTCATAGTATAATCCCCATCCTCATCAATTTCCATATTTATATTTGGATTAGGAAATATGTCAATGTCTTGATCTGGTTTAGATTTTTTACCTCGACTAGTGGTAGCTTCCTCATGATATTTACCTACAGGAAAATCTCCAATGGTTTATTGATTTGCAATTTCCTCTTGCTAGCCCGAGTTACCCTAGCTACATGTGATTCTTCTTTAATTAGGAACTCATTGGCCTTACCAATCTATTTATGTTGGGATGATTTCTTCCCTTTGGCATTTTTGGATTTAGCTGATTGTAAATCGTTTCTTAAATTCTGGATTAACCAATCCCATGATCTTTGGACTTCATTTAAAGAGGATATTACCAATGTCTTAATTAATCCCTGATGAAAGAGATTTCCCTTAGCTATAGCAGGATGGGATTGCACCCTCTTGGACATTTTAGATAAAATCTTAAGAAAAAAGTAGGGTAAATTAAGAGGATAATCACTATTAATATGAATTAGCAGTCTAATATGGTAAAGATAAACCAATGAAAACCTTCCCTCACACGTAATATACCTGTGGATGATCAACAAAGTGATATTTCATTCCTTATTTACCCAACTATTTGGTATTCCCCTTTTCCAGTTAGGGTTTTTTTTCTCTGGGATTAAAAATTTATTCACAAATTCCATAACCACATTCTCCTTCTTCCACCACCTTTCTCCACCAATTGGAAATCTAGAGGATTTTGAAATTGAATGTTCAGTCACAAGCATCGGTAATTTCCCAACTATAGCTTCAAAGCCATCAAAATTGTGTTCGAAGACCATTGAAATCTATTCATCTTGCCTCTAGAAGGTTGTGAAAAAGTCAAACCAACCTGCATCTTTGAACCTCTGTGCCATTTGAGGGTATGCTTCAAGTAATTTTGTGCCCTCGGGTTCTAGTCAGATAATCTGTCTGCTCTTCTTTGGTCCCATGCTACTGATATGGTCCTATAAACAAGTTTGAGAGGATGGATGATTTGAATTCTCAGTTCCTGTGGGTTGTTAAGAACTAAAAATCACTTATTCCTTCAATTTGATCCCTGCACAAAATAGCCGACACACTAAAATAAAATGTGATGGTTTTGTTAATGATATTCAAACATGTTTGATTTGATGCAAGTATGGTAGGTACAACTCAATCCCTCATATGTAGTTGTTATAATTCCAATATCAACCTGAGAAAAGATCATGGAGAGGAATGCAGATCCTCAAATCACGATTTGATAAATTATGATGCGATCTGGAGCATGTAAAAATATGATTATTCCTAGAACTGTAGGAATAACGCTATTCCTGTAGCACCATTTATGAGTTGGAAAAAAATTGAAAATTCAAATAATGAATGGAAAAGTGATGTGACAAGATTTATCATATCAAATTCAAAACCTTTAAAAACTCAAAAATCATTTTAAAAGTGCAATAAAAATGGAAAAAATGACCATTTAAACCAAGAGGTAAAAATAAAGTTTAGGCAACAAAGCATACGCAGGGAGGATCAAGGATTAGGGACACTCACTTAATAAAAAACAGAGTTAGGGACTAACATGGGTCAAGGAGGTAGAGTATTTGGGTCATATTGTATCTCATGAAGGTGTCAAGGTAGACCCTAACAAGATTAAATCCATGATGGACTGGTTGATTCCCAAAACATTGAAGAATATTAGAGGATTTTTGGGTTTGACAGGTTAAAACCGCAAGTTCATTGGGAACTATGGAAGAATAGAAACACCTTTAATGACATTAACTAATAAGGATGGATTTTCATGGACTTGAGAGGCAACTCAATATTTTGAACAACTTAAATAGGTGATGTGCAAATATCCTATCTTGACCAAGCCAAACTTCAAAAAAACCTTTATTATGGAATGTGATTCCTCGAGAAATGGCATTGGTGTTGTTATAATGAAAGAAGGAAGGCCTTAGGATTTTGAAAGTCATCCAATCAAGGGAAAGGACTTACACAAACCCATTTATTATAAGGAAATGATGGAAATACTACATGCATTGAAGAAATGGCACCCTTACTTAATAGGTAGGCACTTCAAGGTCAAAACATATCACGGTAGTATTAAATACTTCTTGGAACAAAGACTATCTTCAAAAGAACAACAAAAATTGGTGACCAATATGTTGGGTTATGATTTTGAAATCATCTACAAAAAAGGGAAGAAAAATGTTGTGGCATATGCACTCTCAAAGAAAGGATGAGGATGTTGAGGCCTTTCTTTGTGTTATCTCGATCATCCAACCCAATTGGATAATAGAAGCGAGGGATGAATGGAATAATGATGAAAACGTGTGGATTCTCATTCAAAGGTTGCAACAGGATTCCAGTGCATCAGATACATTTACATGGAAAATGATTCACTATGGTACAAATATTGCTTATATTTATGTAAGAACTCCCAACTCAAGCAAAAGGTACTCTTGGAATTGCACACCTCTCAAGTAGGAGGGCACTCACGATTTTTTAAAACCTACCATAGGGTCAAGAAAGAATTTTTTTAGGATGGCCTTAAAACTAATGTTCAAAGGTTTGTGGTAGAATGTTTGTTTTGCCAACAAAATAAGGTGGAAAAAATTAAGACCCCGGGTATTTTACAACCATTATCCATCCCAAGTCAACACTGGGAGGAGGTTTGCATGGATTTCATCACAAGGTTACCGAAGTCTGAAGGAAAGAGTGTCATCATGGTGATTTTTGATAGACTCACCAATTATGCACACTTTTGGGCACTCTCTCATCCTTTCAAAGCTAGTACAATTTCCACTACATTCATGGAGATAGTTCAAAATATACATGGAATCCCAAAGATTATTATAAGTGATAGAGATTCCATCTTCACTGGACATTTTTGGACAATTATTTTCTTGTTTGGCTACTCAATTGGCTCGTAGATCATCTTATCATCTTGAATCTGATGGACAAACCGAGATAGTGAACATATTTCGGGAAGGCTACCTTTGTTTCTTTATCTCTGATAAACAAACACAATGATTCAAATGGTTACCCTTTGCAGAATGGTGGTATAACACTTCCTTTCATACTGCAACAAAAATGACACCATTTATCACACTCTATGGTCATCACCCAACTTCCATCACTTCATCTCTGAAATAAAAATCTGAGGTTCAAGCAATGGAATATCACATCAAGCATCAATAACAAGTTATCTAACTCTTAAAGGACAACCTGACCATGGCACATAATCACATGAAACAACAAGCAGATTAGCATCATAGTGAAATAAGTTTTGAATTAGGGGATTGGGTATTTTTAAGACTACAACCATACAAACATATCTCCCTCAAGCAAGATAAGAAGGATAATAAATTATCACCAAATTATTATGTCCCTTATAAGGTGTTGCAAAAGATTGGTACTATGGCATACAAATCGGAGTTGTCTGCATATTCACGAGTACACCCAATTTTCCATGTTTCATGCTTAAAGAAGGTTATAGGTAACAATATCCCAGTTCAAACTATATTTCCAAAACTTGATAAGGAAGGACAAATCATATTAGAGCTTGAAGCTATCACCAACACAAGAATTCACCAATTGAGTAATGGATCCATTTCAGAGTATCTCATTAAGTGGAGGAAACTACCTACTGAAGATTCCACTTGGGAAGATGAGTCTTTTATACATAAGTGTGTAGAATTAATCAAGCATTGCGGAAAACACTTGTCTAAAGGGGAGGGGCATGTTAAGCCCTAAATAGTGGCACATTACCCCTTAATTGAGGAATATTACATTAGTAATGTTATTTTATTTATGTCAGCTTGAGTCCATTTGTTGTAATTGTACCTCCTATTGTCCTATATATATACCAAGGAGACCTTTTCATTTGGAATCATCTTGTATTTGTAAATTTATGTGGAGTATAAGGAGTTTTCCCCCTCGAAGAGGCTTATTATCTAAAATTATCTCTTTGTCAAGGCATTGAGTACTTATTCAGAGGTTTTTTTTATGATATTTTGATATTTGGTTCTTAACACTTTGCAATGTGGAAGTGGAGGCCACCGCAAGGGCTGGAGTTATCATTAACCCCATATCAACGAATATCCATGAGGTTTGATCCTTGGAAAAAAAGAGCTGATAATGTCAATGTATCATTGAACAATGTCTCTTTCCTATAGTGGTATAATTACCTAATCAAAGCCACACAATGCATGCAGATCCCACAATATATGTTGAACATAAACACAAGAAAAATTTGGTTCAATATTAATATGGATCACATCTTTGTTTGACCGTGTGTTACGAATGTTGAGAAGTTTCACACTCCCCCACTGCCATATTACCTTGATGTCGAAGCATTGGACAAGGAGGTTTGTTCATGTCCTAGTGTGAAGAATATCCAAAAATCCTCAAGGGTGTCTGATCAATTGTCATCAATTTCACAGAGGGAAGCTCTAGCTAGTATAGATGTTCCTAGTTCTAGTGGTGTAGTTGAGTCCCAACGTACACCTTCAGATTCATAGTCATAAGAGGAGGAAGAATCCTTGCCAAGGTCCATTCCATAATATTCATTTCTATCATCCATTCCTGATAGTACTTTATTAACTAGTAAGGATTTCAAAGAATCCTTTGAAGCTACATTTTCAATTCCCTCTAAGAAAGTCTACACCGGTTAACCATATTCATCCACTAATCTACCCATTTTTACCGATGTCATTCATGTTTCCTCATTGCTTCCATAGAAAATTGTTTGTACTCCTCTATCGCCCACTATATCCATTATTACCATCATTAATGAACCTGATGTTAGTGTACATGAAACTTGATCTACCCTCGTTGTTGAAGAACATAGCCATCATTTTTCTATCTCCATTGCAAGTGCTTCTCCCATCCATCCATTTTCCCCTATTCATCCTAATACTGAAGAGAATAGTCATGAGTCTATTGAACCTTTGACCATAGCCGACGTAAGTGATATTGTTGTATTGTTTCCCTCCTTAAATGTTCCACTAGTGAATTCCCCTAATCCCGATATATAGAAATCCACAGAAGAGGTAGCCCAGTCCCTTCCATATCCTTCACAAGTCCCAATGGAAATACATGAAGAAACCACATTAGCATAGAGCACTCATTCTATCCATGAGAGGGTTAAGCCACCCATTCAACACCCTCAACATTGTTGCACAATCCTCCAGTTGTGTTTAGAGAAAAAAAAGGTTGTTTCCTTGCTTCCTCAGAATGTATAAGAGATGCTTGATCATAGATTTCAAGCTACCTCTCTAGGTCCCAATGTTGACAATACCCCTAGCTTATCTGAGAGGTCAATTTTAAGTGGAAAACCACTTGCATTGAGGATACCTCTATATCAGTCTATCAACAATGAATATTTCACAGCTTAGCACACACCACAATTGTTGAATGTCATAAGAGATTCTTCTTCCCAGATAGAGAGACACATTGTTTCTATAGAACATGCCAATGAATAATTAATGCAACAGAGCCAAAATTTTAAGAATGAGTTAGAGGAAGTATTAGAGGACCAATACCAAGCATAAAACTTGCTCATGTAGATTCAATCAGATATGGATTTCGGCTCTGGGAAGTTGGTTGAATTTTGGCCTACAATCTAGCAGGATACCCCTCAGTTTCCATAAGACATTATTCCTGTTGCGCCAGATTAACGAGTCGAAATCATTTTATGTGCATGGTCCCAATTAGCCAAAAAAATAAGCATACTACAACATCAAATGGATATAATTAATCTGTAGGAATAGAAGAATCCCAAGGCTATGCTGGAAAAAATTATGTAAGTGGTTGCATAAGAGGATTTTGTTTAGTCTTCGCTTCATAGAAAAATTGGAGAGTGCAACCTGATTTTCACTACAATCAATGATTGGGTTGGCATGTTGGAGTGAAGGAAAAATATTTTTGAATAATTAAGAGTTCAAATACAAAATATGAATGTGGAGGCACAGGCCATCATAGATCCCATTATGAAGAATGTAAATTCCAAGAGATTCAAGAATCTGATGATTGGCTTGATGCATTGTTTGAAGTTGTACAAACTGCTAGGAAAGAGATCTAGGAGTTTTAGCCTATAGTCCAGACTATATATGTTCATATGCATCAAGTGAGTTCCATGGAGGATACATAATGGGATACTCTTCTTTCCACTAAACCTCAAGATCCTGATGTTTTTTCCGTGTAAGAATTTGTCGTGGGTGGATCTATTTTGGTCTGGAAGTGGCAAGATCGCTTGGAAAAATATGTCAGTTTCTGCCAGCAAACACTACATATTTTACCAAATTTGGGCCCTAATTTGTTTGAATAAGGCCCTAGTAAAAAAGTGGAAGGTTAACTTGGGGTGAGTCAATAGTTGTGGTCAAGGCCTGTTGGACCCTTCGTTTTTGGATAAAGTGATAAGGATGAGTAAGCAGTGGAAAGAGTCAAATGCATGGTGCAGAAGATGGAAGATTCAAAAGTGGTGGAAAAGGTAATACCATGGGAATATCAAAGTAATATTGGGCATGAGAAGAAGAGGATTGGATTTAGTCAATCAACTTTGTCAAAGGCACGAAAGTATAAATAAAACAACAATGTAAAGAGAAAAGACTAATGTTCTCATTACTAGTGTCGGGTTTTGTCTGATGTTGGTATTGTTATTGCAACTATGGTGAGTCCAGAGTCTATAATGGGTTATGAGGAATTATCTCTCGTTGTGCAAGATGAGGTGTTTAATAGCTATGTATTTTGAATGGTGATCTATTAGATCCATGTTGTATGAAATTTTTTGGTACTACTGTTGCTAATAAAATAAGATGATTTAGGGCCTTACAAATTTGATTTACGGTTATCTATTATGATATGAATGGATATGTAGTTTTGTTATATATTTATTTATCTCTTTATTGGTGTTATTTGAATGCTATTGCAACTTGATATCTATGGTTAAACTATGGATCTGAGTATTGTAGAAATAGATTTGATGTTGTGTTCTTTATAACTCCCTTCATCATACAAGTCTCGATGACACTTCGGGTGAGACCTCCTTCCCTTACAGAAGGTTGAATATGTCATCTTTATTAGACTATAGTAGTACATTTTTTTAGTAACTACCAAGAACCATGGTCTAGATTTTGTGCCAAAAATTCCTATGCGTTGTCAGGTCAAACATCCCATTGATTTGATACCTGGTGATCCCTTTCCCAATAATACAATATATAGACACTCCCTTTTGAAGAATGATGAAATAAAGAATGAAATTCATGAGCTCATCCACAAGGGCCACATTCAACCAATCTCATCACCTTATGGATGATCAATTGTGTTGGTGTAGAATAAGGATGGAACATGGATTCTATGTATTGATTATAGATAATTGAATAAAACCATTATCAAGAATATATACCCAATTCTCTAGATTGAATATATTATTGACCAAATCAAGTGTTCTAATTTATTCATCAAGATCAATACAAAGTTAGGTTATCACTAGGTTATAATAGAATCAACTAATGTATCAAAGACTTCCTTCAAATCTAAGGGACTCTTGGTGTGGTTGTTCATTCCTTTTAGCTTGAATAATTCTCCATTAACATTCATGAATATGATGGATGATATATTGCAGTCATTCAAAAAATCTTTCATGGTGGCCTATTTGGATTACATCCTCAACGCCCTATTTGGATTACATCCTCAACTTTATTCAGAACTAGGAAAATCACTTGTAGCACATTCATTAGGTTCTGATCACTTTATGGGAACACAAGTTATACACAAACCTGGGAAAATGCTCATTTGACATGAAGAGAACCCAATATTTAGGATACATCATGGATGAAAATGGGGTGCATGTGGACTCAACCAATATCCAAGCCATTCATGATTGGTTGGCCTCGATAACTCTGAACGAACTTCACAACTTCTTGGGCCTCACCAAATTATACCGCAGGTTCATGTTAGGGTTCTCTCATATAACTTAGACCTTCAGTCAAGTGAACGAGGGGGGAAGATAAAGACAAATTTCCATGGTTTGAATAATAAAATAAATAATTATAGGATCTTAAACGCTGCCTCTGTTATACATCTATCCTCATATTTTTAGATATACAATAGTCATTCGATATCAAGACACATGTCTCAAACTATGCTAACGGTGTCATCCTCAGGGAAATTTGGTTTCCTATCATCATGAAGAACTTTCTGATGTTTTTCATAGGTATGTCATATATGACAAGGAGATGTGGTCCATTGTGAAAGAATGTTGAAACTGAAAGCATTACATTCTAGGAATGGAAACAATTATCCACACCAATAACTATCCTCTCTAGTTCATGCAAACACAAGGGAAGTTATAAAATGACCTCCACAATATGTGGTCAACATACCTGCAACAATTCCACTTGCACATCAAGTGCATGAAGGGTAGAACCAATTGAGTTTCTAACTGCCGTAGTCAAACTCCATTTGTATCACTAACCATGGTGCTCAACTCTTGTGGGCATGCGACCTCAAGGTGGTCCCATTTATATGATAGTGATCTTGAATTTTCCATCAGATATCAAACACTAGTTGCAGGAACCCTAGTTTCAAAACCTCATCTCCAATATGGAATGTGATGATATCTAGGCCATGTTTTTGTTCCTTCAAGTGAGTGTGTGAAGCTGATTTGGGAATCTCATTATAGTTGGGTGGAAGGACACTTAGGCATGGAAAAAAGTGGTAGTACTACAAAATATTTTTTATTATTAGAGCTTTGAAAATATGTGAGCAAGTATATCATATCATGCACTTCTCGTGCCATCACCAAACCTTCCATTAATAAAAAAGGGATATACACCCCTCTACCTACTTATGATAGGACTTGGGAGTCCATATCCATGGATTACATGTATGGTCTACCTTCAACCAGGAATGGAAATGACTTTGTCTTCTAATGCAGACACCCTACCTACCTCTGCCTCGGTAGGGTCCGTTGACCTCCTGGTCAAGGATCGTTCAAATTCCTTTGAGCCGAAATGGCTCTTTGATTCCCTGTTGGAACCTTCGACACTTATAACCACAGGTCCTATTATGAAACTCTGCCTATGCGACTAAGCACCAAGCACAAGATCCTTCTCTCACGTGACCATGGGCTATGACCGTGTGCCTACACAAAATGTGTTTTGGGACTTCTCATGTCAATATTTAGATGTATGATCCACCCCTCACTCCCCAACTGTCAAAAATCTAAAAAGGGCCTAACGACCCTTAGCTCCCTCCGCACATGTGACCATTCGCATGACCACAGGCTTAACCTAAACGGTGGGTCACATTTCACAACTTCAATATTTCCGCATGCGAGTCACTCCTAAATCCTTTCTTCCCAAAATCCTGATCCCCGATGTTCCAATTGATGATATTTTCTCTCGGCGCTAGCTCCTCTCACTAGGCCCCTCTAACTATGGAAATGGAAAAACCAAGTGCCAACTCAAAAGGTATTTCGAGATTTCACATATCAGGAATCCCCGATGAGGTTCACCTCCATTCTTCTGATCTCTAAAACCTTGATTCTATATCAATGGTTCACATTCTCCCACGATCCAATGGTATGATATGTTCCTTCTTGTATCAGGACTTCTCTTTTCATGAAGTCGAAAGACTCCTCACCTTTAATATTTCGATAACCATTTTCCCGAGCTTCTGAATTTTCTGCCACCTGTCTTCTTGAACGATGGACAATTTTGATGGTTTTGGAACTTTAGGACTTCACAAAGTCTGCTCTCCTGTGCACTCTCAGGGAGTTAAACCTTGTGCACCTTCAGCTAGATCCAACGGTTGTTGGTCCTAACGCTCAAATTTGATGGCTCAGATTTGTTCTTCTCTAGTGCACTCCCTTGGGTGTCTAGACGTGAGCTCTAAAGGTCCATATCTCCTCTCTACAACTGATCCTATGGTTGTATACACTCCTCCTCCTAATATTTCAATTCTTCCTAGAATTGAAATATCTTGAGGCTTCAAAGGCCTCGACCTTTTCTTCCTCTGCGAGCCCGACTACTTGGTTCTCTCCTTCACTCTAAAAATTCTTTCCCTCCTAAAATTTGTCTGGGGCTCGGACCTTGAAGTGTCTCGGCCTTCTGTTCCCTTCTGTTGGAAATCTATGCACAAAGGCGTGATTCCTCTTGAGATTATGAACTTGAAACAGTTTGCTCCTATGCACACTACTTGTGCTTGACTAACCTCCAAGAGGTTGTCTATCAACACTTCATATGAGTGTTGGTCTGGTGTATTCCTTGCACAGGTATTCCTCTAGAGTGTTCAAAAACTTTGTCCCATTTATCTCCTTGAAAGGATATAAGCACCCTTCTGGTGACTTCTGCTCAAACACGCCTTGCTGAGCCTACAGAGTATTCAACAACTCTCTAAGTGTCTTCCTCCGACACTTCCCTTATCTCTGAACTCAAAATATAGTTCCCTGGTGCACTCCTTGCACTCACTCGATGCCCTCTTGGAAGCGATCTACATAACCCTTAGTAGTTATGTCTTCCCTCTATGCCCTCCTATGCATATTCTTACCTCCAAGGTGTTAAGTAACCTTGAGGCTTCTCCCTTGGTTTTTGTGATTCCTTTGGTGTGCCCTCCTGGCACATTCTTGTCTGAACTCTACAGAACTTAGATTTTCACTCTAGCACAAGATTACAGAGTCTTCAACACTCTTTCATGCAACCCCTTGCATGGAGCCACAAAGAACCCAGACTGAAATCAAAGAAAACTCACAGACAACAAATTGTGTCTATCCGTGAAGATGGAATCTAACATACATCTACAACATACAAATGAACACATACATAACATTTGTGAAAGACACATTAACAAACATAATCATATGCAGGAAAAAATCCTCTTTTCTCATTAACATAAATGTCTGATTACAATGTGTACAAAGCTTGGACTGCAACAGAGTCTCGAATCTCTCTCTTATCTCTCTATCTTATAATCTATCTACCTCTCTCACACAAAACTCTTCAATATAGATCGAAATATATTTTTACAAAAGGGGGCTCCTCAATATCTTCTCTCCAAACTACCTACTCTCATTAATTTACAATGAATTACATTCAATGGATGTCTAGTCCGAATCAGATCTAGATCTTATCAGCCTGTCAACCATTAAAGGCGACTCTATCTACTATATGTACAAAGGCATCGATTTGTCTCTTCCAACTCTACAAACATTTAATTGCATTCTAAAATTTAAAATGAGAGGGTTAGTGCCTCTCCCTTCCTTGAATGTGCACTTGATGTGTTATCTAGCTGGCGCATTGTTGGGTTGGAGTGATTCTTCTGCATCATACTCCACTACTGCAAACAATTCACGAGCTCCTGCTCATGAGCTTCCCGACTCTGTTGAAATCCACCTAGATCCCAAACTATTCTTTAGAGTTGTCCATCTTCTCCACTGCTTTGTTGTTGTTGCTTCTACTTCTTCCCTACTGCTATGGAGGGCTTCCTTTTGGTCATCTTTTCCTCACTGACATTTTATACTACTGACCTCAACATCAACCTTCTTATCTCTTCTATCTCCTTGCCCAACTACTCTAGTGGTTGGCTTTCTTTATGTTGCATGTTCTACTGCAGCTCCTCTTTATCAATGGGTGGATCATCTTGGTCCCCCTTGTTGTTTTCTCCATCTCCCATGGCTTTATATTTCCACTTTACTGCAAAATTCATTTCTGCAGTCTCATTGATGAGTTGTTGCTCAGCTTCTTCTGTCGGTTCTTCTGTCGGTTCATCTCCAAATTATTCAAGCTTCTCCTCGGACTGAAATTCTCATTCATATTCAATTGTAGGCTTCAATGTTACACTAATGTCCTATTCGGCTTCCTGGATAAAACTTCAAAGAAATTATGTTGAATGCTCTTCTCCCACAATATGCATGATTGTCTGCTCATGACAGTCATCTACTGGCTCTGGATTTTTCAACCAATCCTCTAGCATCTATATCTCCTTCTCCCATGGAGAAACCACCTTATCTGCATGCTCTTCTTATGCTACTACACTGTAAACATGTGTTGTAGCCTCATCTGGGTTGCTTGGTAGGAGTACTTCCATTCCTCCAATGATCAGAACATATTTTTGACCCTCCTCTTGGATGGTGGAAGCTTTTAACTTCTCATCATCTTCATCCACATGGTTTACAAATCCACATGAACCTTCATCCATCAACACTCCTTGCTTATCTGAACTCACCTCTGAGTTCATGAGATCCTCTGATGATCCCATATCATTGCTCACCTCACAATTTCTAAGACCCTTCTCTGATCTCCTCTACTCATCATCACTAAGACTCTTCCCAGTTTTTGGCTCACAAATATGAACCACTTCCTCTTCACCTCTGAGGATTTCAACATACGTCATCCACAATCTCAATATCCTTTTTTTTCCTCTGGCCAACAATTTCTAAATGGGACACTTCACCTTCTTCTTCATGGGCCACTCATATGCCCAATGTGTTTTTTCATCCTTCTTCATTTTAAATTCAAGCTTCTCCATCTGTGCTCTTATCTCATTGAGCCCTTTGTCTATCTCAGCCTTGCTTTTCTGTCGACGGTCTTCTCTTGGACCATGATCATGGCCTTCAGTAGCCATCCTTTTCTTCTCTGATACCACTTGATGGTATCAAACTATCTCCATTCACCGTCTCTCCTTTTCCTACGATCTGCAGACAAAATATTAAGTTCTGATACCACTTGATGGTATCAGACTATCTCCATTCACCGTCTCTCCTTTGCCTACGATCTGAAGACAAAATATTAAACTCTGATACCACTTGATGGTATCAAACTATCTCCATTCACCGTCTCTCCTTTGCCTACAATCTACCGACAAAATATTAATCTCTAGTACCACTTGATGGTATCAGACTATCTCCATTCACCGTCTCTCCTTTGCCAACAATATACAAAAAAATATTAATCTCTGATACCACTTGCTGGTATCAGACTATCTCCATTCACCATCTCTCCTTTGACTATGATCTGTAGACAAAATATTAAGCTCTGATACCACTTGATGCAGACCCCCTACCTACCTCTTCCTCGACAGGGTCCGTTGATATCCTGGTCAAGGATCGTTCAAATTCCTTTGAGACAAAATGACTCTTTGATTCCCTGCTAGATCCTTTGACACTCATAACCACAGGTCATGTTATGAAAGTCTTACTACATGACTAAGCACGAGGCACAATCTCCTTCTCTCATGCGACCACGGGTTGTGACTGCGCGCCTACACAAAAAGTGTTTTGGGACTTCGCATGTAGGGACTTTGATGTATGAGCGACCCCTGACTCCTCGAATCCTGAAACTCCAAAAAGGGCTTAACGATCGTTAGCACCCTCCACTCATGTGACCATTCCCATGAACACAGTCTTAACCTAAACGACACGTCGCATTTCACGACTTTGGGATTTCCGCATGTGAGTTGCTCTTGAATCCTTTCTTCCAAAACTCTCGATCCCCGATGTTCTGATCGACGATATTTTTTGTCAGCGCTAGATCCTCTCTCTAGGCCCCTCTAACTATGACAATGGAAAAACCAAATGCCAACTCAAAAGGTGTTTCGGGATTTCGCGTATCGAGAATCCTTGATGCGATTTACCTCCATTCTCACGATCTCTGAAACCCTGATGCCAGATAAATGGTCCACATGCTCCCATGATGCAATGGTCCTATCCATTCCTTCTTGTATCGGGACTTCTCATTTCATGAATTCGAAAGACTCCTCACCTCTGATATTTTGATACCTGGTTTCCTGAGCTTCCGTATCTGCTACCACCTGTCTTCTTGGATGATGGATGGTTCCGATGGTTTCAGAACTTTGACACTTCACAAAGTCCACTCTCAAGTGCACTCTTAGGGAGTTAAACCTCATGCACCTTCAGTTGGATCCAATGGCTATTGGTCCTAATGCTCAGATCTATTCTTCTCCAGTGCGCTCCCTTGGGTGTCTAGACGTGAGCTCTATTGGTCCAGATATCCTCTTTGCAACTGATCCTATGGTTGCATATTCTCCTCCTCCTGAGATTTCAATTCTTTCCAGACTTCAAATATCTCAAGGCTTCAAATGCCTCTACTTTTTCTTCCTCTATGAGCTCGACTACTTGGGTCTCTCCTATGCTCTAAAAATTCTTTCCCTCCTAAACTTTGTCTGGGGTTCTGTTGACGGGCAAAATTGACCATCCGTCAACTGGAAGAGCGAGTCCGGTCCGGGGTTGTCTAAATAACCCAAGCCGTTTGGGGTAACTTGTTTTGACGGGTTTAATGGCTCCGTTAGCCAATCTAAGAATCCTAAAAGAAACGAATAAAAGAGAGAAATAACTAACTAATTACTAAACACACTATATAT
>JZKD02S1950821.1:210182-265733 GCA_000966675.3 Picea glauca
TTTGATGAAGTATTGAACACATTATTCAAAATAGTCAAACTTGCTAATGAGCAAAAGAATAAACACATAATCATAATTTAAACAAAAGTAAACATTTGATAAAAAATTAACGTTTCTGTTTAAATTGAGATTTTTATGCTCTTTTTTAACTTTTGACATATACTCTAGTAATAAATGACTCATACTAAAGAGAATGTCTTAAGTTTGTCTCAAAGCAAGCCAAGGAATGGAACTATTTGAAAAGGTTGATTCTGTAGCTCATTATAATTATCAAGATTTTAATAGGGGCCCTTTAAATTTTGTAAAAATATAAGGGGAGTTGTTGGGGCCCAACAGGTTCGGACTTTGAAGTGTCTTGGATTTCTGTTCCCTTCTGTTGGAACTTTTTTCACAAAGGAACAATTCTTCCTAAGCTTATGAACTTGAAACAATTCGATCCCTTGCACACTACTTGTGCTTGACTAACCTCCAAGCGATTGTCTATCAACACTTCATCTAAGTGTTGGTCTGGTGCATTCTTTCCATAGGTCTTCCTCCAGAGTGTTCAACAACTTTGTCTCCTTTCTCTCCTTGAAAGTATATAAACACCCTCTTGGTGACTTCTACTCAAACACACCTTGTTGAGCCTACAGAGTATTCAACAACTCTGTAAGTGTCTTCCTCTGACACTTCCCTTATCTCTGAAATCGAAATAGAGTTCCCTGGTGCACTCCTTTCACTTTCTCGATGCCCTCCTGGAAGAGATCTACATAACCCTCAATAGTTTCATCTTCCCTCTGTTCCCTTCTTTGCACGGTCTTACCTCCAAGGTGTTCAGTAACTTTGAGGCTTATCCCTTGGTTTTCGTGATTCCTCTGGTGCGCCCTCCTGGAACGTTCTTGTTTGAACTCTGTAGAACTTAGATGTGCACTCTGGCACAAGCTTATAGAGTCTTTAACACTCTTTCATGCAACCCCTTGCATGAAGCCACAAAGAACCCAGACTGAAATCAAATAAAACTCATAGACAATGAATTTTGTCTATCCCTGCAGATGGAATCTAACATACATCTACAACATACAAATGAACACACACGTAGCATTTATGAAAGACACATGAACACACCGAATCATATGTAGGAAAAACTGCTCTTTTCTCATTAACATAAATGTCTAATTACAATGTGAACAAAGATGGGACTACAACAGAGTCTCGACTCTCTCTCCTATCTCTCTATATTCTAATCTATCTACCTCTCTCACACATAAATTTTCAATCTAGATACAAATATATTTTTACAAAAGGGGGCTCCTTGAGCTCTTCTCTCCAAGCTACCTACTCTCATTAATTTACAATGACATTCAATGGTTGTCTAGTCTGAATCGTAGATCTTATCATCTTGTCAACCATTAAAGGCGACTCCATATAATATATGTACAAAGGCATCAATTTGGATCTTCTAGACTTACACACATATAATTACATTCTAAAATTTAAAATGAGAGGGTTGGCGCCTCTCCCTTCCTTGAATGTGTGCTTGATGTGATATCTAGATGGCGCGTTGTTGGGTTGGAGCGATGTTCCTGCATCATCTTCATGGTCATTGATTGATTCTCTAATATGGTAGCTTTGACACCCTGAAAGAAGAGTATCATAGCCAATGCCACTGCTATGATATTCTTCGAGCATGTTTTGGTTCATTTCAGGCTACCACGAGCTATTATTTTAAATCGTTATATATTTTTCTTGAGTACATTCTGGTGCAATCTATGTTCACTGATGGACACAAAGCTCACCAAATAACCTTCCTTCGACCCCTAAACTGATGGACAGATGGAGGTAGTCAATAGGATGATTTTTATATTATGATAATGTATAACTCCAAACATCCCCACACATGGGATGTGAATTTTCCTTATGTTTAGAATAGCTACATTATATCCCTTAATAGATATATCGACCACATCCCTTTTCAGGTGTTCTTAGGATTCCAACCATTGACCCCAATTGACAAAGTTATTCCCATTGCATTCACACAGGAAGAATATGACCATACTCAAACTAAGGTTGATAAGGTATTCATATTTGTTGAAGGTATTCAATACATCCAACAACAAGTCCATGACATATTACATAAATCCAATGCTAAGTACAAGTAGTCAGATAACAAACATTAGGTTCCACACAAGTTTCAGGTTGGTGATAAGGTCTGGTTACATTTTCAGAAAAAACAACTTGTAGGATCCCATCACAAGCTTCATTGTTATTGGATAAATCGATGAATGTGGACATAAACTGATATCCTTAGATCTACCTGGATATAGAACAAAACGAGACAGTACATGATGATTTCCCTACGCTCAATCATTGGATTTACTACCAGATAAGAGATGAATGATATACCTTTGAATATCGCTTCCTTATGTCTTTGTTGTCCCTTCTCCACTCCGGTTCTCTTGTGCTATTGATCCTACAATGAAACACAAACCAACCAAAGTGAAAGCAACAATATTATATTCAATGAAAACTTACACATGTGATCAAGGAGTCATGTAATAAAATGAGAATGATTTATGGGAAAGAAACATGCCACTGTATTATATTAAGTAAAAGTGGAAGATACAACCAAACAAACTTGATGTTGCAAGGTTCCCTTTTGGTGGCCCTTTGCTCCAACACACACACTTGCTCCAAACTTTGCATGAAGAGGATCCACAATAACTTGATGGACAGATGAATACCTCAAGCATCAAATGAGATATAATCCCTCACACAATTCTCATCCTATTCCTTCATTAATTCCTTGCTTACTCTTTCTTTATTTCTTTCTTTGTTTATTGCTTAACCTTTTCCATGAGAAGTCCATCATTATATAGGAGAAAGAGAGATGGTTAAAGATATTAGGATGATCCCACCAAATAAGAGAAGTGAGTAGGATCCCAACCATATGGATGCCACCTCATATTCTAGAAGATCCCTTCTAGAAATTTCGTGAACTGAAAAACCTTTTTCTCAATCTTCCAATGCCGTCGCACCTTGGCTATAGTGTAGCCTGCAGAAAGGTCGCAAGCTAGTTTCATGACAGCCTACAGAAATTAGGCATTTTTGCACTGTACTTTATGGTTGGCCTGCGACAGCCTTCTAAAAACAAGTTTTGTATAATAGGGAGCTAGTCACTTTTCTCATGAAGAAAGGTTCTTTTGGAAGCCTGAACACATGTTGTAGAAACATCACCAGGATGACTAAAATAATGTGTAACAGAATACCCCCCAAAGTATGAGGTTGGAAATCATGATAGCCAAAATACTTTGTAGAATATGTGTGTGTGTCAGAAACAAGGAGTGTACCAATCAAAAACCTGCAAACAACCAAGCATCTATGCAATATCATACCATGTCTTGACTTCTTGCTTTATTGCTTAACCTTTTCCATGAGAAATCCATCATTATATATGAGAAAGAGAGATGGTTGAAGATATTAGGATGATCCCATCAAATCAGAGAAGCGAGTATGATCCCAACCATACAGATGCCATATCATATTCTAGAAGATCCCTTCTAGAAATTTCATGAAATTTGACCTTTTCTCAGTCTTCCAACATCACCGCACCCTGGATATAGTGAAACCCGTGGAAAATCCGCAAGCTAGTTTCATGACAGCCTGCAGAAATTAGGCATTTCTACATTGTACTTTATGGCTGCCTGCAACAGCCTTCTAAAAACAAGTTTTGTAGAAGAGGGAGCTAGTCACTTTTCTCATGAATAAAGGTTCTTTTGGAAGCCTGAAAACATGTTGTGGAAACATCACCATGGTGACTAAAATGCACCCTGATGATTACTTTAGTCACCCTGGTGATGTTTCTACAACATGTGTTTAGGCTTCCAAAAGAACCTTTCTTCATGAGAAAAGTGACTAGCTCCCTCTTCTACAAAACTTGGTTTTAGAAGGCCATCGTAGGCCAGTCATAAAGTGCATTCCGGAAATTCCTGATTTCCATAGGCTGTCATGAAACTAGCTTGCAACTTTTCCACAGGCTGCACTATAGCTAGGGTGCGACAACATTGGAAGACTGAGAAAAGGTCGAAGTTCACAAAAGTTATAGAAGGGATATTCTAGAATATGAGGTGGCATATGTATGGTTGGGATCCTACTCGCTTCTCTGATTTTGTGGGATCATCCTGATCTCTTCAACCATCTCTCTTTCTCCTATATAATGATGGATTTATCATGGAAAAGGTTAAGCAATAAATCAAGAAAGCAATAAAGAAAGAAAACAAGAGAAAGCAAGGAATTAATGAAGGAATAGGATGAGAATTGTGTGAGAGATTATATCTCAATTGATGCTTGAGGTCTTCATCTATCCATCAAGTTATTGTGGATCCTCTTAATGAAAAGTTTGGAGCAAGTGTGTGTGTTGGAGAAAAGGGTCACCGAAAGGGAACCTTGCAACATCAAGGTTGTTTGGTTGTATCTTCCACTTTTACTTAATATAATATAGTGGCATGTCTCTTTCCCATAAAAGAGCTTCAACACATCGGATAAGGTAGTCGGATTTGTTAAAGGGATTCAACACATCCACCAACAATTCCATGACATCTTTCATAAATCCAATGCTAAGTACATGTAGTCAGATGATGAACATCGGGTTCCACACAAGTTTCAGATTGGTGATAAGGTCTGGTTACATTTGCAAAAAAAACACCTTGTAGTACCCCATCACAAGCTTCACGCACTTTGATATGGTCCTTATGCCATCACCAATGCTACAGGTTGTTTATGAAAATGAATGGATATCCTAATACCAACAATTTATAATTTTTTGGGGCTAAGGAAAGATAGTGAGAATTGTTACCCTATGTTTATAGTCTTTTGCAAAAATATCAATTAATATTCAATAAATACGTTCTTGATATCAATGTTGTTATTTATATTGTGTTATGATAAAGAAATAAAAATATGTATATCATAAAATATTAGCAGGTTCGATAAACAGTTTTGAAAATAGAAAATCTGAAATAAGATCACACATATAATCCAAAATGAAACCTCAAAACCATAAAGTGATTTTATTTATTCAGTTATGGAATACAACCAAAAACATTATTTCATACCCATAATGGGTAAGGACCATAAAAGTACTTAGAAATCAAAGGTTACATCATCAGAAAGATGAATGGTGTCTTCTAAGTAAAACCAAGAATGAAAATTAACCAGATAAACAAGCCATGGTTTGCCATGGTCTTGACTCTGCACAAAATTCCTAATTAGAAATAAAAATCGATTTAGAAATTCAATAAGAATTTATAGAATCTCAAAAACAGATGATCAACCTTATAAAGCATGTTAATAATCGATGCTTCTTTGTCCTCATTTCCACCTTCAGTATGACCCTGCTATCAACAAGAATTTATTAGATTTTGAGTATTTCAGAAATGAATGAAGTAGTAATGTAATCTCTCTCTAGAGCAAGATAAAACCTTATCATAGTTTTTTCCTCTATCTCCCTCTCCCTTGATTTTTCGCTTCAATTCTTATTTTATTATTCAAAAGTGGTTTTGATTAGTTTCAACTACCTTTAGTTAGGTCATTTAAATAAATTATAGTTAATTAGGGACAACTCATAATAAAATATCAATAAATAATAATAAGGATATAATAAATATTAACTAGTAGGTGGGGACCTCCTTAACAACTTTTGTTTAATTTTCAAAATATCCCCTTATTACTTCATCAAAAAATATTTATCAATATCATCAAAACATCAAGAAAAATATATATCCTAATCAGCTCTCATGAAATATTTCAAAACACACTTGTGACTCCCAAATACCATATATATATATATATACCCAAAATTAAATAAGTCAACAAGATGTCAAAAATATGTTGTTGTTCCAAAATGAATAAAGTTTGTTTGTTGTCTAAAATAACTACTATCCAAAATATGAGTTAAATCTATCCAAATAGTCAAGCTAAAGTAAATAACACCAAAAATGAGAAATCATATTTTTTGTGTGACGAAGTTTTCCTATGTCCACTTTCCTTTGACTATGTTACCTTGGGAATCTCTAAATTCTCCTTAATAGGAATTTTACCTTTAATTGTTGATGCCTCTAGATGCATATATTCAAAAGGGGTGTGCCCATCCTCATGCTTAGGGTGTTGTGAATGTGAAGTGATGGAGTGTGAAGATGATTAAGATTGGTTGGAGTCTACATAATGGGAAGACCACTTTCCTTTGCTAGGCTTTGGTTCTGGGGCCTCAAAAGTTTTTGGTGATGCATGTGAATCATTAGAAACAATAAGTTGAGTAGGTTACTTAATAGGAGGTGGTGGTGGGAATGGTAAATAAACTTTTTTCCATCCTCCAACACAAGGGGAAAGAGGATATAAAATATCATTCTATCCATCATTGACTGGACCTTGGGTGGTAAAGACACATGTGGCTCAACTAGTATACCATAAATAATAGGATGAGGGAACAAAGGTGGGTTTCCATGTGGAGGAGGAGGTCAAAAGGATAGTTTCCCAACTAATTTTAAGAAACCATTTTGTAAGAGTTGATTAAACTCTTCAGAATCAACATCAAAATGAATGAAAAATTGAAGTATTTGTTCCCCCCTTGCCAAAAATCATTTGGAATTCTTACTCTTCCTTTATTTCCTCTTCCATGGCTTCCTCTACTGAAAAATCTCATCTATAAAGTATAAGGCTAAGTTAGAGTATGCATACAATAGCAAGTGAAACATCAAATACCATTTGCATTAACATAGTTTTATAAATAGTTCTTACTCGATTAACAAATAAGAATTCATACAAATAGGGATAAAAGGGGAAGGATAACTTTCAAGATAAACTTTCATCTCTACTTCAAATACTTTATCACCCATACAACTAGTCATTATTTAAGAACATGGTAATTCCAATGTAATTCGGGAATATGACCGGCTTTGTAATGTATGGAAAGTGAAATAAATGACAAGGAGAGTAATGTCACATGTTCAAAACAATAACACATCTATCACCAAGAATTTTTCAAAATCCAAATGTTTTCTAATTGTTGGCATTGTTGATTGTGTGTTGTCATTGATGGAAACATGAGTCAAACATGCACAATAAATAGAGAAAAAGGAAGATCATCTTGGGGCATAAACAATTTGTGATCATTGTTGATCACGATAGGATAAAAAATCATCCTATGTTCCTAAAGCTCGGGAGAGGTAACATGCAGAGAATCCACATACAAAAGGAGTAACAAAGCCCAAGGAATTAAGAGCTCAGGAGGGTTAGCGACTGAATATTGGTGCATAAAATAATGCACAAAAATTTATTAAAATCTTAGGAGAAATAAAGATGAAAATATTAGAAAGAAGAGCACTGAAATCCATCAAGAATTGTAAGGAAACTCTGTTACAATTGGAAAATATGTCAACCATCGATCAAAATCCCATAGAAATTCCAAAAATTGTTAGATCAAGGTGACACGAGAGGTTGGGAAGGATTAAATATCAACTATTAAATATGGAGAAATAGAATTATGGATAGTTGGATCCAACCATAATGATAGATCGAGAGGGATTAAATAAGAGCCACCGAAATTTTTGGAGGAGATTCAAGTGCTAGGAAACTACACCATTCATTGATCAACATAAAGTGGAAGGATAGGGAGGTCACATTTTGATCTGGACTAATGGACAATTTAGCTACGTGGAAAACATCTAAACCACATGCACAATGGTAAAGTGTTAACAAGACACTTGGTTGGGTTCACACCTACTGTTTATCTCAATGAAAAATTAATTCAGAACCATCAGATCAGTTAGAGCCATTGATTGAAAGTGAGTAAACAAGAATCATCAAATCTCGTGGAGAACTTCGGGTGAGTTCTCAGCCATTGGATCAAGTCAGAGATAGAAATATTCGACAATTCGAAGCTTTTCCACTTTGGTGATTATGATAACTGAGTTAAAATGTGTCAAAATCACAAAGTAACTCCATTCATTGGATCAGGTAGTCAACTTCGACATTGACTTACTTTGGCGATCATAAGTTTGGAAAAACCAAGAATATGCGAAGGCCGAAGTGCCAAAGTCATGGAATCCAAACAACCGTTGTGTAAGGGGAGGAATAGTTAGCCAAGCATTGACCACTTCCGGATTATGAGGATTCCCAAAGAACTAAAACTCCTGAAGCCATGAAGTACTGAATCCACGAAGTGAAAATTCATGATCCAGGAGGGAGACATGTGGCATAAGACAAAGATGACATGTGGCCCAATCAGAGGGTGACATGTGTCAAGGTATTAGGTATAAAAAAGTCATGAATCAATCTCACACATGGCAGCCACTCAACCAGTGCCACGTCAAAAATGAATTCATCATGCCATGTCACTCTAGGATTACTAACTTCGGGGATATCCAATATTCTTTTATAAGCTAATCGTTGAAGGCCAGAATTGTGAATTAACAATAAACATTGATATACTTCGGGATCATTATTGACCATTGATTAAACTTAATGTGAGGAAAGAGTAAGGATGAATCACAAATTAACACTAACCATTGATCTACTTTGAGAGAATTCTCGACCATTGATTAAGCATAGTACAAGGATAGAGTAAGCGTGAATCACAAAGTAACACTAACCATTGATATTCTTTGGGAGCATTCTTGGACGTTTTATCGAGTACAATGGAAGGATAGCGTAAGGATTACTAACAACCAATAACAACCGGATTCCCACTCTTGATGACCACTTCAGTAGGTCAAACTCCAGAAGAATACAAGGTTTGCAAATTCCAATAATCCTGAATACTCGGAGAGTCGGATCTCCTTTTTTCCTAAGTCTGCAGTCCTAGCTCGTGGTCATGTGAAGGTTATTAAGAAAATCGAGGGCCAAGTTCAATAACTACATGAAAAAATGAGTTAAGCCTTTGGTTCTTATTTGAAGGGCGTATGAAAAATAATGTCAACAAGGAGTGTTTATATGTACTTCGACAAAGTTTACATCGGGAAGTATTACTCTGATAAAATGAAAGAAGTCTAAAGTCCAAAGGACTTGGTTCTAGCACTAGTCTCATGATAGAGGAATAAGGGTGAAAGAAGGGGCGCTAGGAACACTACTTAAATGGATAAGCCCTTGGTTTTGAGCTCACAGTCATTTGAACATTGGGTTGAAGAAAGCACCTTTGCAAAATATGATTTATGTAAAACAGTTAAAGGCCTGTAATTTGAAAATATTTACACCATATCAGTACAGAGAGTCAATAAAATCTTGAATCTGGTCTTTTGAAGAACTAGGGACACCATAGAAGCATGGGAATGATATAAGGATTTGATCCATACTTGCTATCAACTCATGTGTACGAAATTTGAATCAATATTAGTTTTCTAATTAATTGAGAAACTTACACAATATATGAGCATGCAATTACGGGGCTGTCAAAGGTGGTTTGGATCCACATTGTTTTTGAGCCCACAATTCACCACCCTCCTCCACGTAGATCTTTTGTTATACCATGGTTTAAATTGCAGGACCACTCAATAATTTTATCGTTCGAGCATGTTCCATCGCTGCAATGAAGTGTGGCTATCGATATAGTCACAATATGTGATCTAGGAAAGCCCCACTTTTGTTGCCACACACCCCTCTTAGATAGACCCTGCTTCCTACTACGAAGATCAATGGCTCACAATTACTTTGGGAGTTAGGGTTTCAAGACTTTTTCTCCTGCTTTCTCGCACAATTATTCTAAGTGTCAAATTCCCGAAGTGAAAGATTTGGTGACACGTGGCCTCTTGTTTTGGACGACCGAGATTTACTTTGGGAGTTCAGCCTTCGGGAGTCCTTTACTCACTCAACTTATTCTTTCTTTCTTCTGGACTACAAGATCTCCTAACATGTGTCCCATGTTGAAAGATCAATGGCCACAAGCGATTACAGGCTCACAACTAGCAGATACTTTAATTTCCTTTCTGATCCCCGTAATGCGAAGATGCTCGTTCATAGTAGGATCGATATGCACCGTTGATATGTTTATATAGCAATATCAACGATATTGAGTGATTGCAGGCTCACAACTTGCAAAAACTTTAATTTTCATCCTAATCCCCGCAATGAATTCCCACCATTGATTTCTCTCCGATGAGATCTGACGGTCATGACTTAATCTTGTTGATCTGATGGCTGAAAATTGAATCTGTTCGCCTGTCAATATTTCCAACTCAAAATTGCCTACTTTTGAATGCTACATTTGGACACTTCTTTACATACCACGGACTCGGTCATCCTACGACCCTTTGACATATATATGTGATAACAGGTGGAACCTTAAATCAAGATATATGGAAATTCTGATTAGTCCACATGCTTCACCACTCCTATTATCCCATTTGACTTTCTTATCAACATCAATGGGTTCTTTTTCCTTTCCCAATGTAATCTGGTACAAGCCTTTACTTCTTAATAAATCCTCTATATGATATTTCCATTGGAAGTAGTTGGTGCTAGTAAGAAAAATATTACTGGAAGAGGCCATATTAAATATGTAGATAATATGGATTTAAAAACTGAAACTCATGATCTGGATGGAAAGATGTTGAAAAAAATATGGTTTTAAAAAAAGACACTAAAAATGGACTTTGGATGTGAAAGTTATTCCCTTTTTAAAAAATGCATAAACAATAACCAAAGGACCACGTGGTGGTGTAAGTTGCTTTATCAAGTGACCCACTTTTATAAAGAGAAGTGGGGGTCACTTTTATAATGAAGTTACTTTATAAAATAAAGGATGCATGCAAAATAAATAACTCTAAAATAAAATATTAAAGCCACTTATAGTGATTCAATTTTATACTTGAAGTGAAATACACTTTACAATTTGAGCATGAACTTTTTCAAAAGAAGTAACAAAAAAAAAAGACTTGAACTCAAGACCTCTTACTTAATAAGACAACTTTTAACCAAATGGTCTAGCAAAACATATTGTATTGTTTAGAAATAGGATTGGGGGTGTTGTTGTTGTTGTTGTGGAATACAGCCTTGGAGAGTGTGTTAAAAAAAAAAAAATCACACAAGAAAAAAATTTCTCTTCTTGATGACAACAAGGGTTAGATCTCGATTAGCTTACCTGGAAGATGCACCTTTTCCTATATGTTTCTGATTTTCCAAGATTGCACAGGGCACCGGGAAAAGAGAATATGCAGATCTAAAAGAGTAGCAACCCGGAAAAAAATAATATAAAACCAAAATAATACTCAGCAAAAATTTTTAAAATGCATATTTAGGCTTAATACCTCCAGATCTAACTAAAATGGTCGTATATTGGGAAAACAAAAACCTTTTGAGTGAAATGAAAAGTGTTCCTAACTGAAATGAGTTTCGTGGACACAATGGAACAATCCTCTCAGTCCATAAATGTATGGAAGTTATAGAAAATGGATATGAGGAAACTTGGCTTCATGATCTCGATCTACAATAGGAGCAGGTCTTCAAACAGGCTCTGATACCATGCTTGAAAACAAAGGTATTCCAACAGAGGATGAAAAAATTCAGTAACCACTCACACAATCAAATAAAAGATCAACACACTGATGTTTTGACATGGTAAAACCCCTACAGGGAAACATCCACGGCCCTAGCCAACGTGGCCACTTGGAGCAGTTTACTAATGCAAAAGAAAAATATTACAACAAGATTTTACTAGATATTTTCTCATAATAGATAATTGGCAAATGACCTTCCATGTGCTTTAAATAGACATCATAGACTAATCGAGTGTTAATCCACGGACCAATGGTCGTTAATATTGAGGATAATATGAACCGTCAAATAACTCTATGTTGGGAACATATCGTGACCGTCGGATTTCCTAACTACAAATGCATACTAATGCATAATAAAGAAACACACTAAGAAACACACTTTTACCTGATGACCCATTAGACCATGAATATCCTAACTAACTCCTAAGTGTCTAAATATCCTAACATCTTCATGGAGGGAAAGAATGAAATGGTATCTGAAGTCACGAGGATCTGGTATTTGGGACTCAGTAGTATCTAAACCTTGGTACTCAACTACCTCAAAGAACAAATCCAAAACTGCAAAAGAAGCAAATAAAAATAATTCAATAGCATTAAAGGCAATCCAGAATGGAATGCCAAACCAAGTCAAAGAAAAGATGCGACATTTCACCTCTGCTAAAGTACTATGGGCTCTAGCTAGATAATTCTTATCAAAATAAAGAACAAAAAAAATAGAGAATTCCAATCAGTTTATAGAACAAAACAGAGAAACATAGAAATCCAATCAAATTAAAGAACAAAACTCAAAAATGGAGAAATCCAATCAGATTAAAGAAAAAAACTGAGAAATGGAGAAATTCAATCAGATTGAAGAAAAAAATATAGATAAAGAGAATTATAATCGAAATAAAAAACAAAACAAAAAAGAGTACAATTCCATCAAAGAATTGATGTTAACCCCAATCGTGAACATAGAAGACTACTACATCAAGGAATTGATTAATACCTCAATATTCACTAAAGAAAAACTATTAGAATTTAAGACTAATGTTATAGCTACATTTGAAGTGATTATTATGAAACCAAGAAATGGTCTATATATTGAAGTTACTAAGGATGTTCTTGACCAGCTTGAATACACAGTTATGTGCACTTTTGAAGAATTGGAGAAACTTCAAAATAAATATATGTTGCTACTACAATAGTTAGATCAATCTAATCTTGAAGATCATGAAAAAAAGATTCAGCTTGAATACAAAGAATAAGAGATCAAAATATTAAAGACTGAAGTTGTTGATCTAACAAAAGAAATGAACGAGTTGAAAATGTATAAAAAATTCAATAAATGTGCAGAAGAATTAGAAGAAACAAAAGAATTGGTCAACACTCTAAAGAATCAACTTGGAGAAGCTAAGGAAAGAGAAGAAGCCTTGAAGATCCATTTGACTAAAAATGAATAAACATGTCACATGTTGGAATTGGAAGTCATCAACCTCAAAAAGAAGAATGAAAAGACAAAAACAACTGTCAAATTCGAGAACAACTCAACTATCCTAGATAGGATCTGGAATAGTCAAAGACAACTGATGACAAAAAATTTCTTGGATACAATAATAAAGAATAAGGTGGGAAATGGAGCACCATTCAAAAACATGATAAGGGATCATACTCTTCAAAGAAAAAGGTACAATCAAAAACAAAAAACAAACCATGAACTGTGTGAAAGAAGGAAGTTATAAAAGTAAAAAACAAGAAACATATCAAAAGGAAAAATTCTCATGTCATAACAGACTCAAGTATGGAAACACCTTCAATGGTTATTGCTTTTCTTGTAATAACTTTGGTCACAAAGCATTGTTATGAAAGAGTCCTGAAAAGAAAAATTTAGGAAGATCCAATAACTTAACGAGATGTTGGAGATGCAATTATGTTGGCCACAAAAAAAAGTTTTTTCAAACAATAAGATGCTACAATTGTGATAGGTTTGGCCACAAATCCAAAAACTGCAGAAAATAAAGAAGTCAATCCATGAGAAATAATTCATACAGTTCAGGAAAAAAATATAATAAAGGTTGGAAGAAAATAAGAAATGAAAAATCTCAAAGGACAAATTTATAAAATAAATATAACAAACAAAATAACTCATAAAAAGGTATGGACAAGAAAATCTGAAATAGAAAGTGTTATCACATATAGTTGTCAAGGGCAACATGTTTCCCAAGTTCGTGGCCTGGGAAAGAAGCTTCAAAGAGCAACACTCAGAGCAGTCAAAAATGGACTCAAATCGAGCGAGTGAGAAAGTTCAGTTTTCAATGGCTGGGATTCCAGGTGAAGTTCAAATCATCGACCCTTGGGTGATCGAGATCATAAAGTTGCACGAAGTATAGTGGCAGATAGAGTTCTGAAATCACAAGGCCATCCTAGCCATTGATCCTGGGAAGGACACATGGTGCACGATCAGCATGGTCATGATTTCATGAGTCAGAAAGGTTTCAGCATGAATCAAGGCACGAATCCCTAAGTCCCAAAATGTCGATAGTCGAGGCCCCAAAATGTCAATAGCCGAGGTCTCGAAATTCCAATGGTCTGAGGTCCTGATGTGCTGATATCCTGAAATGTCGATATTCTTCTGGGATATCTTATCAAAGGGGACGTGTGGCACCTGATCCAAGAGATTGAAATTTTGCAATTCGAAGGTTTTAGCATGGAGAAAGGCGCAAGTTCCCGAAACACGAAATTGTGACGTGCCTAGGATTTAGGCCCACAATCGCAACCCGCGGTCATATGGAAGTAGGGCCATAAAGAAAGGGAAAGCACCTATTGAGAAATGGGTCTTTGATATTGTTCAAGGGAATGATATCAACCGTCTGATTCAGGAAAATCCGACCATTGATCCAGATGGGCCATTTCACAATTTCAACCATCGTGATATTTGAAATCAAGGGGAGTGAAAACTCTCGAAATATGAAATCCTGAAATTTCATAGGGGATAAACATTGGGTCATATCCTGAGGTTGTATGCCTGTAGAGGAGAAGCTTTCACATGAGCTGTGTTAAGGGACAAAATGCCAGTTTTGGCCGCCTGAGGAGGTCGCTGCATTTTCCAGGCCCCAAGTTGACTCGGCCTCATTTAGATCTCAATGAAGTAGTTATGAAGGTAGGTGTTGGTAGCTAAAAACTCAAATCATCCCATGAATGAAAAGCATGGAGGATCCGACCATGGAAGATAGATTTTTCAGCCCGTGGTACCCCTGTGAGTGATTTTCCTGCAAAGCCCATACTGATCTGATCTTGCATCTGACAGAAGAATGCAGCGCATATTGACAGAATAAGATGCAGACACCAAGCCTTGAATGCAGTGACCAGAATGTGCTTATGTAGGGGAGCAAGTTGCTTTGATTATATATACTTAATTTTTATATTTTGTAATGGTCGATGGTTGAGCTAGGCTCCCGCATTATAAAGTTTTAATGAAACTTTTGGTTTTCTGGCTATTTATTTGTTTTTGAGATGTCTTGTTTAATAAAATTCATCTTTCTTACTCCAACTTATTTTCCTCTGTTACTAAGAGGACTCATGATGACTGATTCACATGAATTGTTGTGACCGTGTTATGATGAATGTTTGATTGTAATGCTTTTATAATTTATTTCAGTTTCTCTGAGATTTGAATTTCAAGAATATATTGTGTTTAAGTCTTTCCTCTTTGGGTTGTTGGAAGACCTGATGTCCGCAACAGACCTCTACATCCTTCTCACTGAATTATTCCTCCTATTCACCCTTACTACAATCTACTGACTAAAGTTAAACTAAGAGCTCACCTGCTTGTGCATACCAGTCCAGTTTTCTAAGTTAAGGCGATATTTTCTTGAGACTAAGCCCATTTGACCATATTATAACCAATTTGTGACAAAAAAATTTGATGGGTATCAGTCTTACCTCTGCCGTAATCTAGAGGTGACTTCTGGTGCTAACATTTATGGCCTCATTGTCGGGGATAAAATTGAAGATTTTCCTTGGGATTAAACGATAAATCTTACTAGTTCTGAAGGTGCAACAGAACTTAGTACATCAAAGATTTCAACTGTGCACCTAGTGAATCCACTGTCTCAACTCCACTGTTTCATTATGGCTTCTTCTAGATACACCTAGTATCCCTTGAGGAACGCAACGATCAGATATGGTCTTTGATGGTGAACAAAGACCAGACACACTCATTTTGCACATCATTCACCTGAAGACTCCATGATTAAAGAACCCGATGGTGACTCCACTGGTTTGAAATGGACAAAATATTGGCTCGAAGGTTTGCTCCTTTTAATTTCTCCTTTTTTCATGGTTTTCCTAATATTGTTCCTACTCTATATGAATGGGTTGATTATTTTCCCATATTTAAAGAGTGTAAAGAGGAAAACCTTTCTCGAAATCTCTGTGAGTTTCATGAACTCATGCATCAGTGGGAGATACATCACGAGGATGTTTTAATGAAGATGTTCATGTTCTCATTGGATGGGGATGCCCGTGAGTGGTATCGATCCTTACCCTCTTCTAGCATCCCCTCTCTAGAACATTTTCATGCAGCCTTTAATAAGCATTGTCAAAGATATTATTCCTATGAGTTAATATGTCATAACTGTTGTGAGGAATTTGAAGGCCATGATCAAGATATCATTGTCTCTAATGAAGGTTGTGAGGATGAGGACCTTGAGGAAGATGAAGATTCTTTGGGTGAAGTAATGGAACTGGTAAAATCTCTCTCTGTCAAACTAGAAAGGTTGGAATCTGAAGGGAGCGTGGAAAATTTTCCATTCCATGAAGCAGATGTTCTTAGCAGCCCTACTGATGATAGTAGTGTTGAAGATTTCATATTTTTAGAGGCATTAGTTTATGCTCCCGATGAGACTGTTGTCTCATATTTAAAGGAAGAAGCCATTCTGGAAGAGGTTTGTTCTCTTTTTCTTCACGAGATTTCTCATGATGTGTTTACATTTGAGATTTAAAAGAAGGATCAGGAGATCATTCCATTTTTTCAAGATGGAGGAGTTTTGTGCTCACCCAACTTTGATGATTATTCATATGAAGAGAAACAAATCCCTACATCACATTTTGACAGCATGGGAGGCAGTCATCCTGTATATGACAGCTATGAATCAAGTTTTGAGCTAGATATGCAGGATTTCCAAGAACATACAATAGAGCCTTATCCTCTATTTGTTAAGGAAAATCATTGTGAGGAAATTAGCCATCCTGAGTAGCATCATGAAGAGAATAGCTTTCCCATGACTCTTGTTTATGATGATTATGAATTTGACCCTTGGGAGGGCCAAGAAGAAGAACCAACAGAACTGGAGGAGCAACGGGAGGAGCAATTTATCTCCTGTCTAGAGCCTTTAAGTGAGAAGCCATCATCTAAGGTCAATTAGCCTGCATCAATTTCTCATCCACATGTGCCTACCATAGATATTCAACCATGTGTGAGTAGTTGTGTGATAGATCATGTTGTCTGTTATAAATTTTCTGGAGTTTGTCGCTTAGCCTATGAGCCTATGAAGGAATACATGGAGTTGTATTCCCTTTGTGTTTGGAAGTTTCCCAGCTTTATCCTGACCTCAAAATTAGGAGGAAATCTAAAGGATGTAACCATTATGATGTCATGGTTGCATTATATGTTATGGATCATCAACAAAGTGAAGGAGCTTCTAGTTAGGAAGTTACTTGATTGGCTATGGTGGAAGTTTTCTTTCACCTACCACTGTGTAAAACTTTGTTAGTTTAGGACTGTATATAAATAATCTCTTTGGAGCATGTGTGTTTATTTTTTGTTTTTTACTTATCGTCTTTTATTCCTCAGTAGGGTGTTTTGAGTTCGAATCCATAGCCCAGTGCATAAGGCGACTAGAACTACGTGTTCTTGGAAGCTCATAGGGAGCATGCCATCCCCTGTGGAGACAATGTTATCACATATAGTTGTCAAAGGAAGAAGGTTTCCCAAGTTCGCAGCCTACAAAAGGAGCTTCAAATAGAAACACTCAAAGTGATCCAATATGGACTCAAATCGAGTGAGCGAGAAAGTTCAGTTTTCAATGGCTAGGATTTCAGGTGTAGTTCAAATTAGAGGCCCTAAGGAGATCGAGATCATAAAGTTGCATGAAGTATAGCAGCAAACAAAGTTATAAAATTGCGAGGCCATCCTAGCCGAGTATCTTGGGAAGGACATGTCATGCATCATCAGCATGGTCACGATTTCGTGAGTCACAAAGGTTTCAGCATGAAGAAAGGTGCAAATCCCTGAGTCCAAAAATGTCAATAGTCGAGGTCCTAAAATGTCGATAGTCGAGGTCCCGAAATGCTGATGGTCTGAGGTCCTGATGTGATGATATCTTGAAATGTCGATATTCTTCTGGTTCGTTCGATCAAAGGGGACGTGTGGCACCTAATCCAAGAGATCACGATTTTGTGAGTCGAAGGTTTTAGTATGGAGCAAGGCACAAGTTCCCAAAATGTGAAATCGTGACACGCCTAGGAGTTAGGCCCACGGTCATATGGAAGCAGGGCCATAAAGAAAGGAAAAGTGCATATCGAGCAGTGGATGGCTAATATTGTTCAAGGGAATGATCCCGACCATTAGATTCAGGAAAATTTGATCGTTGATCCAGATGGGTCGTTTCACAGTTTTGACCATCGAGATATTTGAAATCAAGGGGAGTGAAAACTCCTGAAATACGAAATCCCAAAATTTCATAGGGGATAAGCGTTGGCTCATAGCCTAAGGTTGTATGCAGGTAGAGGAGTAGAGTTCACATGAGTTATGCTAAGGGCCTAAACACTAGTGTTGGCCGCTAGAGGAGGTCGTTGCATTTTCCAAGGGCCAAGTCGACTCGGCCTTGTTTGGATCCTAATGAAGAAGTTATGAAAGTAGGTGTTGGTAGCTAAAAACTCAGTTCATCCCATGAATGAAAAAAATGGAGGAGCTAACCATGGGAAATAGAGTTTCTAGCTCGTGGTACCCCTGCGGTTGATTTTCCTGCAAAGCCCATACTGATTTGATCTTCCGTCTGACAAAAGAATGCAGTGCATATTGACAGAAGAAGATACAGATTCCAAGCCTTGAATGAAGTGACCAGAATGCGCTTCTGTACGGGAGCAAGTTGCTTTGAGTATATATACTCAGTTTTTATATTTTGTAATGGTCGATGGTTGAGCTAGGCTCCCGCATTGTAAAGTTTTAATGAAACTTCTGGTTTTCTAGCTATGTATTTGTTTTTGAGAATTCTTGTTTAATGAAAGTTATATTTATTACTCCAACTTATTTGCCTCTATTACTGAGAGGATTCATGATGACTAATTCACTTGAATTGTTGTGACTGTGTTATGATGAATGCTTGATTGTAATGCTGTTATAATTTCTTTCAGTTTCTCTAAGATTTGAATTTCAAGAAGATCTTGTGTTTAAGTATTTCCTCTTTGGGTTGTTTGAAGACCTGATGTCCACGATAGACCTCTACACCCTTCTCACCTAATTCTTCCTCCTATTCACCCTTACTACAACCTATTGACTGAAGTTAAACTAATACCTCACATGCTTGTGCATACCAGTCCATTTTTCTGAGTTAAGACGGTATTTTCTTGAGACTACACCCATTTGACCATATTATAACGAATTTGTGACACAAAATTTTGATGGGTATCCGGCTTACCTTTGCCGCAATCCAGAGGTGACTTCTAGTGCTAACATAAATCAAGAAAGATGATTTGGCACCTGAAAATGAAGAAATTAATAACAAGAAAATGATGGGTGAAGTTCCTAATAAGGAATGTGAAATTTATATATTTGAATATGAAATGGATAAAGCTCAAGAATGGAGAGTTCTTAAAGGATAATATGACACAATAACAAATCTTGATGATATCATGTAGATCAATAGTCTATTAACCAATGAAAGAAAAAACCAAAAATAAGAAGATGAATAAATGTTTGGTGCACAAAAGAATGGTGATGATGATGAACTCTCAAAAGTAAATCAATTTATAGAAGTCTGTAATGAATAAAACAAATAATATCTAAATAAGAAAACAACAAAGGAGTTCAATATATATATATATATACATAGTATGAGCAGAGCAAATTTATTAATGGTATCAAAGAACAATAAAGATCTCTTGGAATCAAAGAACTAAAAGTTATAACATACTTTAACAATTAATTATAAATGGAAAATGATCAATTGATAATGTTCATTTGGTATCACTGTATATGATCAATAGGTATCAATTGGTACTCTTGCAAAAATCAGAATGTCAAGAAGAATAAGAAATAGATCAATAAGATCAGTAAGATTCACACCCTTGTCCTTTATGACAAAGGAGAAGACAATACAACCCTAGGAAACAATAACAACGCAGGGGGGTATTTAATTTGGTCATCAAATGAGGAATTCAATGGATTAGGTTTAAAATACTTAATCACTACAAAAATTAGTATTAATAAGACTACCTATTTTGAATACAAAATCCCAAGAAATTGAGATAACAACTGACACATTCACAGGGGGGAGAAAAGAAGTAAAATTTTTAACTCTTTTTCATTGATGTAAAAGGGGGAGAAATATAGTAAAACAAATTTGGTATCAATATTTGGTATAAGTAAAATTTCAATCCTCCAACTTGAAAATGAGATCAGTGATAGGGGGAGCAAAAGTATTTGTTTTACAGATATGTTTCCCTCAATGCCAAAGGGGGATATTGTTGGAATTATTGATTGTGTTTTTTCAGTGATGGAAACATGATTCAAACATGTACAATAAATAGAGAAAAAGGAATATCATCTTGGGGAAGAAGCAATTCATGATAACTGTTGATCACGATAGGATCAACAATGATCCTATGTTTCTTAAACTTATGAGAGGTAACATGCAAATAATACACCTACAGAAGGAGTAATGAAGAACAAGGAATTAAGATCTCAAGAGGGTTAGCGATTGAATATTGGTGGATAAAAGAATGCAAAAACAATTATTAAAATATCAAGAGAAATAACGATGAATAGATAAGAAAGAAGAGCATTGAAACCCTTTAAGAATCGTAAGGAAACTCTGTTATAATAGGAAAATATATCAATCGTTGATCAAAATCCCATAGAAATACCAATAACCATCATATCAAAATGACGTCAAAGGTTGGGAAGGATTAAATATCAATCATAATATCTGAAGAAGTAGCATTATGGACAGTTGGATCAATCCAGAATCATAGATTGAGAGGGAATAAATAAGAGCCATCATATTTTGTGGAGGATATTCAAGTCATCTCTCAACCGTTGGATCAAGAAATTCAACTCCGGTGCTGACCAATCCAGCAAAAAAAGTCTGAATCATGTAAAAATACTTGAAGGTCGAATCCACAAAGTCACGAACTATCGTCGACTGTCGGATCAAAGGAAGAGATGGGAAATACCATCGGTCATTGAATGACATAAAGTGGAAGGACAGGGAGGTCATGTTTTGATCTGGACAGTTGGATAGTTTAGTTATATGGAAAACAACTAAATCACATGCACAATAGTAAAATGTTAACAAGGCACCTGATTGGGTTTGTTCCTACCATTTATCTCAATGAAAAATTAAATTGCAACCATTATATTAGTTAGGGAAATTGATTGAAAGTGACTCAACAAGAATTGTTAGATCTCATGGAGAACTTTGGGTGAGTTCTCAACTATTGGATCAAGCAGGAAATAGAGATATTCTGGAATTCGAACCTTTTCCACTTTAGTGATTATGATAACTAAGTAAAAAAGTGTCAAAAATAATGAAGTAACACCATTTGTTGGATCAGGTAGTGAACTCCGACATTCACCTACTCTGACAATCAAAAGTTCAGAGAAAACCAAGAATACACAAAGGTTGACGTCTTGAAGTCATGAAATCCAAACAACCATCGTGCGGGGGAAGGAATAGTCAGCTCGGTGTTGACCACTTTTAGATTACGAGGATTCCCAAACAAATTAAACTCCTGAAGCCATGAGGTATCGAAGCCACAAAGTGAAAATTCATGATCCAGGAGGGACACATGTGGTAGAAAACAAAGATGACACGTGGCCCAATCAACTGGTGAAAATTGTTAAGGTCTTAGGTATACAAAAGTCATGAATCAATTTGATATGTGCCAGCCACCCATCCAGTGCCATGTCAACAGTGACATCAACATGCCACATCACTCCAAGATTACTAACTTCGAGCATATCTAAGATTCTTTTATCAACTGATCGTTGAAGGCCAGAATCACGAAGTAACACTAACCATTGAACTACTTCGGGATCATTCTTGACCATTGATTAAATGTAATGGAATGATAACATAAGTGGGAATAACAAAGTAACGCTAATCGTTGATCTACTTCGGGAGAATTCTTGACCATTGATCAAGCATAGTGGAAGGATAAAGTAAGCATGAATAATGAAGTAACGCTAACCTTTGATCTACTTCTAGGGAATTATCAACCATTCGATAGAGTACAATGGATGGATAACATAAGGAGTACTAAAAACTAATAGAAACCGGTTTCCCACTCTTGATGACCTCTTTGGTAGGTTAAAATCCAGAAGAATAAAAGGTTTGCAAAGTCCAATAGTCTCGAATACCCATAGATTCGAAGCTCCTTTTTTCCTAAGTCTATAGTCCTAGCTCCTAGTCATGTGAAGGTTCTTAAGCAACTCGAGGGACAAGTTCAATAACTACACAACAAAAATTAGTTAAGCCTTTGGTTCTTAGCCAAAGGGCATATGACAAATAATGTCAATGTGGAGTGCTTATATGTACTTCGACGAAGTGTTACTCTGATAAAATGCAAGAAGGCTGAAGTACAAAGGACTTGGTTCCGATACTGGTCTCGTGATAGAGGAATAAGGGTGAAAGAAGAGGCGCTAGGAACAATGATTAAATGGATAATATCATGTTTTTGAGCCTGTGTTCATTTGAACATTGGGTTGAAGAAAGCGCCTTTGCAGAATACGATTTATGTAAAATAGTTAAAGGCCTGTAATTTGACAAGATTAACACCATATAAGTATAAAGATCCGGTAAAAGATCGAATTTGGTATGTTGAATAACTAGGACACAGTAGAAGCATGGGAATTATATAAGGAGTCTATCCATACCTACGATCATCTCATGTGGATGGAATTCGAATCAAGATCAGTCTTCTAATTAATTAAAAAAAATACACAATAAATTAATGAATAAAATGAGAAGATTTTTTATGTTAAAATTAAATGAAGAGGTGCAATGGTTCATGTCAAAAGACACAATGGTTCAATCATATACCTATTGAAATAATATATAAACCAGAAATGGTGGATATATATATATATATATATATATATATTGGATTGAATGAAAGTTTATTCTATCATGTTGGTGCATGTTTACAAGCTGGGTCTTGTATCAGAGAGTTGGATCTCTCATATTCAGTTAAATTTGAAGATATTAAAGGATTGATTTGATTTGTATTCATTCAAGTTAAATAAATAAAAGAAAGATATTTTATCTACTTCATATAGTTTGTGTTAGACATGTTTATGAATAATTAATTGACTTGCATATATCTTATTCAGTTAATTCAGTTAATCTATGAAAGTGTGAAAAACAACGAAAATTTCAAGACACTAATTCACCCCCCCCTCTCAGTGTGTGTGTTTCAACACTAATAATCATCTCATGCATATCATGTCAAACATCCCTTCATTATTGTTAACATATCCATTTCCCAAAGAGATTTCTTATGTATAAGAGGGAAGAAATATGGACTAAAATGAAAATGGAATTTGGGAATTGGGAATAATTCATGTAAGATGAGAGTATGAGGGAATTGGCCATGAACAATAAATCACGAATTTATAAAAAAGAGTCCATTTAAAAGAATCATCTTGAAATATATCTTTTGAATTCCAACCTTGATCATAATTTTTTATTAATCAAAATATAAATGTGATGTCAAATATTCATGTTAACTGATAGAGAAAACATTTTTTATTTCATGCAACAGGAGGAGAAAATATGACATTTTTAAATGATATATGTTTATGGGAATTAAGGAATAACGAAGGAAAAGTTATAGTATGAAGGGATTGATTAAAAACATTTTGAATCACAAAGATAATCTGAATTATATTTCCTTTTAATTCAAGTATTCATGCCCAGAACCAATAACCAGAATTTAAAACCAAAACTGTATGTACAGAAAATCTAACCTCTTCGTGAAATCTTAAATAATCATGACATCCACTGTTATGAAACAAAATTACAACATAATTTATGTGTTAAATAACATTGATGTGATCCCTTCAACACTAGAAGAGTATGGTGTTACAACATAATTTATGTGTTAAATAACATTGATGTGATCCCTTCAACACTAGAAGAGTATGGTGTATGGACCAAATCAATTTATCTCTAGTTAAATAGTTTCCATCGAACCTCTGATTGTATTGCACAAGTTATCATCCATCAAATAATTTATTCAATCAAACCAATAAATGCAATGTGGATGTGCCACAACTTAAACATATATCACAAAGGGATTCAAAACTAGGTAGTATTACCTTTTCATAATTGTAGGTTTAATTCTTTCTAAAATAGTGCAGAGGGTATTGAACTTGGTCGAATACGTAAAAGCCTTACTAATTTGTGCTCGATACAAGATGTTTTCTCAACATGTACAAGACTAAAAATATAAGGTTTTAGCAATAAAAATATATGATCAAGGACTTCTAAATTTCTGTGATAGGTTTTTAAAACATTAACCAACCAATGTCCAGGAAAAAACTTAATATAACAATGTCAAATATGGTTGTAGAATAGCCTTTGAAATAACATGAGTTCAAAGTTGGGTAACGTTTAAATTTTATTTATTTTGAAAATATACATCAACCTTGACTAGAAGTTTAACTATTTTTCTGTGAAAGAGAGGCAGAGGTGTCAAGCCAGCCAAGGATACAAAAAAATGAAATCTACTTAAGGCAAGCTTCAAGACAAGACATTTTCAATTTTATGCACTAAATTTTTAAAACCTAGAATCTATCGAGGAATGAAATGAACAGGAAATTCATAAGCTCAGAGTTACGGTGTTTGTAGTAGGGTTCTATTGGATAAAAAATCAGATGATGAGATAACCTTCAAAGAAGTTCCTTGTAGTTTGCAGTCGAGTGAGATAACCCGTGTATTTTAGAGACATGGGTTTAAAAATTTTGAACAAAAAATGAAATGTATACAGAGGAAACACACGAGTCTTTACAATGAGTTGAAGTATTCAAGTATAACGAGTGGAAAAGGAGGTTGTTAGAGGGCCCCGTATTTATAAAAATAAACAAAGATTATACAAAGTCAAAATATGAATCATTTACAATGAGTCCACGTGGACAAGACTGAAGGTAACAAATTTCAGGCCGAGGGTTAACACCAGAGCAAAACAATGAGTAAAATTTCCTATAGATATGAAAGAACAAAAGAACAAGTCGAAGAAGAAAACCCAAACAAGCATACTCATTCACCAATCAAACAAAGTTATTTTCCAAACCATTACTACAAATAAAAGACATGCATTTGATGGGTACGAGATAAAATAAGCATACCTTTATTTGATGTCCAATATACTTCCAAAAAACAAGTCTTGTAGTTACCACAAACTACCGCAATTGTGCCTTGAACAACCATGTTGTCCCACAGGTTCAAAACTCCAAATGCAAAAAATAAAATTTCCTAAACAATGTGAGGGTGGTAAAATCAACGTTATTAAATTCCCATGTCCCATGCATTGAATGCATGTGGCGTCATGTTCCTAAGAAAAAATCAACATTAAATTCACAAAACCACGTCATATTTCCACTAGCACCATAAACAATTCATATATCTGAAACATTTCCAAGTATGCAAAAGATTGCATGTCTTATAACCACATCAACAGACATATCACTTTTCCATCTCAAATGGTGGCCTGAATTTCACATCGGCCTCATATCCAATGTTCAAAATTAAAACCACATTGAAAGCACATGAATGATATAACCAACATATATTTTCAATATTTGGCACTATGATATAACTGCAAGGTGGTCGATAGTATGAACGTTAAGTTCATATGTTAAACCATATGCATTGAAAATTTTAAAAACATTGACCCTTTGATATCAACATGTCACTTATATATATAGAATGAATATTACCATATATGAATGTAGTAACATATGAAAGTAATAAAATTGATACACGTAGGACCAAAATTTAAATATGTGGTAAACCATATAACACAATAAACTTGTCATCTCTAGACCACGCCATATTTTTATAAATCAACCCTTTGTAATCAATGTTGGTTGAGACTCAACAATTATAGAAATCCTTTAGTTTCTCATAATATACCTATAAAAGAATAATTATATTTCATAATATACCTATAAAAGAATAATTATATTTATGAGTTGAATGTGTGCAGGAAATTGGATTTTTTTTTTAATTTTTTATGAACATAACCTTTCTTCTTTTCTGTGTAACGAGATCGATGGTAAAGACCATAATCAAATGAAGAAGGAAAGATTATCACTGCATAATACTAATTATACCATTATCATAAAGTATTGGCATTCATTCATAGAGATAATTGAAATTAAACATCCATTCTTATTTCTTGTGGGGGGGCACCTATAGCTAAAATACGTATATATCATAGATAGTATTTTTTTATGCCTTGCAACTAATTGCAGGTTGGTGGCTAGTTTTCTAGTTTGCAAGTAAAAATAGGTGAGAATGCTTTTGAATTAAGTATTTCCCATTATGTGGCTTGTATCCATTATCTAATGTGGAGCTCCTTCACCCATATTTTCCACCTCTATTGGACACCTCAGAGGTAGTTGAGCACTTGGACCCTATAGAAATCAACCATAATTTCCTTGAGAAGGATACAATTGATCAAATCATGGACACAAATATGAAATTCACCTTCCAATAGAACATATATCTCTAACAGGTTTTCAAAGAAGGGCAACTTCTTCATCAATGTAAGTGGCCCACGAAGAGATAAATTCAGCCGAATTTTCCCCATCTAATGAGAAAACTTGATGCAATGGAGACCATTGTTTCCTAAGGTGGGAGGGACAATATAGGTGGATACTAGTTTCTTCCAAGCCCTTCCATTGACTTAACAATTCTCTATCTTCTTGGCAGTTTTTATACAATTTTTTGGTCCCAAACTTCTGGGACCGTTTTGAGGCCCTAAATAGTGTTTTTTGTACACTAGGGGGCCAAGGGTTGCAATGGCATTCCTTGGCCCTAGCCAAAAGTTGTAATCTTGGGATATTTCTTTCCGACTAGTTATAATGTTCCCCAAATGTAGATCATATGCAAACATTGTGCCCCCAGGAAGTTGACGTATCAAATAACCACCTCAAGGCCCACAATATTTTTGGCATTTCATCTTCTAGGGTTAGGGTTTTGATGTTTAGGATTTTCCCTCTTTTTTTAGTCTTCATGATAAAAGGCCCTTTTTTTTCCTCTTTATAAGGATATTTTTATGCATAAGCATAGCCGAAAACTATTTCTTTTCGGAGATAAGATACCACCATTCTAGCTAGTTTGTGTTCTACATTATTCTACTATTTTATTCATTAATAGAAGTTGTCTTTCATTGTATTTATGTTTTATTTTCTATATTTTTTTTTGTATCATTTCATTCTAAATATAATATGGACCACTAGGGACAAGAAATTATTGGCATAACATTTCAACTCCAAAGGAATATAGAGTTTGTCCTCTCAAGTTCTTGAAAATAATTATTAAGAGAATTGGTATGCACAATTTAACATCAAATCTTCTTCCTCATAGGCTGGAGTTGTGAAAGAAAATCCTATATCATGTTGGCATCTTCAGTTAATTCCACAAGACTTTCATATATGGAGTAAGAAACAAAAATATTGTATACTCTTCTTATATATGGAGTAAAGACTAGAACACTTTTATCCTCTTTTTCGATGGTGCCTCTAAAAGGAATCCTAGGGTGGCATGTGTGGGAGGGATTATCATACACCCTCAAGGAACAATAATATATTCTTTCACCTACATCCTTGGCATACCTACTAACAACTAGGTTGAAGCATACACACTTCTTTTAGGTTTGAATCTCAACAATGAGCTCCACATACCAAGATTAATAGTGGTAGGGGATTCCAAAAATGTCATCATACATGTGGTTTTGGACACCAACCCTATATGTTTACAATTGGTATCAATGATAGAGAGGATTTACCAAGTCAAAAGTTCAATTGAAAAGGTGAAATTTTATCATGTCCTATGGGAAAATAATCCTATTGAGGATGATTTTTCCAATCGAACCACCTTGACAAATGTTGGTAATATTGTCATTAAAAATGATTATTACCAACTCGTCCGATGAATGAATGAAGATAAATCCACATATATCTCAATTAACAAGGTACATGGATTTCATAATGCTTGCAATTCAAATGGAAGGAAGGATAATGTTAAACAATTTCTCCCCTCTTGTCACTTGTTACACCTCACTCCCTTGCATATTTATGGAGTGAATGGAAATCAACAAAAGTACTGTGGGATTGTGGTATGACAATTTGGTTTCTTTGGATAATGGGTGTTGTTCCTGAGTTTATACTTTAAGGCTTTAAAGTATACCGTCAAGGCATCCAAAAAGGTAGAGATAATTAATGGGTAAAAAGACTAGTTTAATGGAGAGCGAGATCACAGTTGGTTCCTTAACTGTCTCTGTCTAGCTTCCCATTATTCTTGGATGCTAATGTCCCTTTCAATTGAATCCCATGAACGTTCGAGTTCAAACCATGTATTTGTTGTTTGTAATATGGTATTGAATAGGTTTAAAGTAATGCTCCTCTGATCTGACAGACCGGGTTCTATATTAGGATCTCTGGTAACTGGAATAGTCATGAAAGTTGAGGGTTTCTTTTTTGTAAATCAAAAATATTTTCAAGGGTCACAAATTTCTGGTTCGAATTAATAAAAATAAAACTTCCAAATTATGAATCAATAGTATAACAGAAAAAAAGGCCACTTCCAGTATCTTAGTCAATTTTAATGAATAAGATGCATGGAATGAAGAAAGAAAAGGAAATATATAGTCGTATGACAAAAATGAGGCATCAATTAAAGAGGAATCTCATTTTAAGTTAATACAAGAAAGAGGGATGATAACTTTGCAAAAATATACAATTTCAGAGTCCTAAAACGTTCATAGGTCTTATATCCACTGAAAGCTGATACAGAGGAAAAACTAAAAACGATTAGATAATTTGACTGTTCAATCACTATAATAGAAATTGCCACATGAAAAATTTCAAACGAAAGTATGAAATAAAAACGAAGAAACACATAACTCAGGCTTGACCAGATCTAGAATCTTCAATCTATATTGTATTAATTCAGGCAAAACGAAATTTTCTCTTTACAATCCATCCAGAAAAAAGCCTCTTCTTAGTCTTGAAAAATTACATTTATACAAAACCACCAATCTTAAGACGGTTGGTGATTTCCTAATTCCTAGTGACTAACTATTTGTTAAAAAATAGATCTGAAACCGTTTGCATGATCTTCTCCATTTTTTCATTTCCTTGTAAGTAAAGCTCTTCCAAATAATACTTTTACTTTGTTGATGACTCTCCTTCTTTTGATTCAATACATTTAATGCATCTCTCCAAGAACTGTGTAAAATTTATGGGGGTTTCTGGAAGGTCTCTCGCCTCAAACAGATAAACCTTTCTCTGAATCTTGGAAAGACGGTCATCAACTCCTTTATCTGCAAACTTTATTGACTGTATTTTTAAGTTAGGCTCAACTAACAACCTGTCTATTAGGGTGACATCCATTTTTCTTAGTTGTGAAATTTCCATTTGGATTTCACTCAAATTTTCCCTAAAATTTAATTGATGTCTTACAATATTGACCTGTCCCAAAAGTCTTGTACAATTTCCTTTTCCAAGATTTAACGACCCTTTGTCTAAAAGATCAAAAAATTCTTCACAATCATCTTTGATTTATTTGACTATTCTTTTTCTTTCAGTTATGTTGGTTTCCCATAGTTTGAGCATGATGTCGCCTCTGATTTGCTCTATGGATGATACTTTCGTAGTTTTGGATACCTCTTCACCTATTGAATATACAATTTCCTTTTGGAGAGTAATCCTCATTGCTTTGGCTTCTTTTTCCCTCCAGATAATATTATCAAAGGCATTATCTACTTCTTGAAAGTAATTCTAAACAATCTCTATTTTGGAAATCAATTTCTGTTCTTCAATTTCTATTTTTGAATGCACTTCTAGTGACTAGGCCTGGAAAGATTTTAGATCTATAATCTGATCTTCCATCAATATTAATCTAGACTACAACTGTTCTGCATGCTCCTTTTGCTGAGTAATCTATAGCTGGCTTGCTTGTATTTCCTGGCTCATTTCGTCCAAACTCGTTTTGAGTAATTGAACCTCTAACCTTTCGGCAACCGTTGTCTGCTCCAAGCTTTTAGTCATTTCTTCTATGTTTTCCTCAACATTATTTAACTGCTCTTGTAATTGTGCTATGATTTTATCACTCTTCTTTATCCTTGTTCTCATTTTTCCCACGGTAAAAAAGTTTGTTGTTGCCATGGCTCCCATGGAACCTGCTATCTCTGTAGCAAAATCTTCTTCCTCCAAATTCTGTTCATCTATCAAGACTTTATGTTTTTTTACCATATTCCCCTCCTTCTTATGCAACTCCTGTTTCAGGACGACCTTCCTTTTTATGCTAAAAAAATAATCAAAAGGAGGAATCTCATCCATGGGAATAGAGGTGAGGTCATCAACAAATAGAGCTCTTGTCTGTGGGAGTCCAAAAGTGGACTGTAAGGGGGTTAAGGAAGCTATGGGACTCCCTAGCTCTATAGATCCTTTCCCTCATGCTGCCTTAGGCGTATTGAAATCAACACCGGGTGATGAAGGAGGAGTAGGCTTACCGGACTTGGGAGGTCTCCCTGACCTTTTCTCTGCTTCACTCTTTTTGCTTGGTGGAGGCCTTTCCATATCCTGTAGAGATTTTTGGGGATTTCCCTTCTTCTATGCTTCTTGCTCGAAACTTGGGGGAACACTTTCTTTCTCTTTGTGGAGGGTGATTTCTTCTCCTTGAAGTACTTGGTGCAAACCACTCCATCTATGCTTCTGAAAGGTTCGAAAGCTAACTTGTAGGTCGGATGACAGTGTCTGTACTCTTTCTAAAACTTCTTTATAAGACTTGGTCCCTTTGAACATGTCATCCCAAGGGGACTCCTCATGTTCATATGCTTTCATATTGAAGTGTATCAAGTGTTTGTTCACTAATTGATAAGGGTCATGCCTTTTGTACTCAATATTTAATAGTTTAACTTCTTTGAGTGCTTCTGCTTCCACCCTAGAATGTCCCAAATTTTGTAATGAAAATTTCCCGATGTGCACAGGTAAGATTGGCCAGGACGTCTTTTGAGCTTCCTTTAGCTCTATTCCAATACCGCCTTTTACTATTTGGTGTGCTACTTCCCTACACACCAGTCTATCCGAGAGGAATTTTGGAAGAGTTGAGGGGGGATTGAGCACCCATAAACCCTAATGTAGGAGAAGCTTTCTTCAATGAACCAGTCTGCCATTGGATTGAGCTTATTTGAAATTTCTTCAGAAATGCGAGGAGGGTCACAACCGAAAAATATTATATGCATTGGTATTACCAAGAAATGACAAATTTCGTAAAACAATTTTTTTGTGTTTTCTTCCCACAACTCAGAGTGATATTCGTGAATGGGTTCAGGGCAGGTTATGTTCCAACTCCAATTCATCAGGGGGGAATGGATTCATAAAACAAATTGCATCCATCATGTATGATGACATGTAAAAGTCCATTGGTTGACCTCGGGCTCTTGTAGCTCTATAATCCGAAACATCTTTGGCTATATTATCGAATAAAATCTTTTCCCAGTTGAAACTATATCCTTCTAATGCTTCTTCTAAAACGGGAACCCATTCTGCGGGGAAATGACAGGGATTCTTTTTTCCAAAGAGTTTGCACAACATCATAGCTACATAAACCATGTACTCATTCAAAGAGTCTGTGGCATAAATTCCTTGGGTATCGGCCCTAAATTTTGATGGACATCTCCACCAACCTTTTATTAAATCAGGGTAAGTTTGGTCTGGCTCAGTGCATTCCTTTCTCTGAAATTCAGCTATAAATTCGGCATTGTAAATGAATTTAGGATTGGGTGAGAGTTTGTACATAACCTGGATATGTTTAGGTCTGAATGGGCCGATAATGGCCTCTTGATCATTTAAAATGCTTCTCGTTGGAATATCAACCTTGTCCAAAGCCCGACCAATCATGTCATTGTACGCCATGAGCCATGGGTGTGTTGCAATTTTGTGAAGTTATGCTTCTGCTATGTCCCGAAGGTGATTATCAGAGTCGTTAGGAGAATTTTTTATCTCGCAGTCCAGATTTTCATAAATTTGTCTCCATGATTTAATCGAGTCGATAGCATGTAGCGTAGTGTCGGATATGACATCTCCCTCTGGGCTGGAAATTTCAACTATATCTTCACTCTTCTTGGGTCCCTTCTTTGGTGCCATGACTTCTGTATTGGAACGAAAACCTGTCACAGAAGAGAGGTGTGAAAGCTCGGCTAGATGCGACTTACTTCTAATAAAAATAACAAAAATAAGGTTCAAAGCACAGACTTTAACTCATTTAACTCATTTAATGGTGAAAGTACTGATGCGGCTGCCAAGAATTTAATACCTTTAAAGAAGAGAATATTTCTAAGATATGCATTGGTGTCACAAAAATCACTAGCTATTCGTTATTAATATGGCCATATTTCGGCAATTCTAAAATCAAAATTTGAAAAAATCTCATTTGACGGAACCCATAAATGAAAATACCTAAAAAGTTTAAATACCATTAAATGTATTTAAAAAAAATTTAGTTCATTTTAACTTTGGTATTGAGTCAGGATTTTGCGTTTCAGGGTTTCAGGGATCTCACTTACATGAAGTATGTTGCCACTAAAACCTAAATCTCGAAATCGCGGTGGGAAAGTTTAAGTCTTTTCTTCGGTATTGGGTCGGGGCTTTGTGTTTCGGGGTTTCGGGGATCGCGCTTACATGAGGTATGTCACCACTAAACCCCGAATCCTGAAATTGTGATGGGATTAGTTTTTAATTAATAAGGATCAAGACTGACTTCCACTTCTTTTGGGAAATCGGGAATCGGGATTTCGCAATTGAAAATGTATTGAAAACGTATTGTTCTGAGTAAACCCAAATCCCGAAAGGTTAAAAGATGGTTAATTAACTCCTTTATGGTTTTAATTTATCACGATTAAAAGTACTTTATAGAACGTGCGTCTAGACTTTAATAACACTTCATCTTTCTGTCTTTTATTATAACGAAGAAATGAAATCATTTCGGGACTTCGGTACCGGTCTTTTTGGGCTGATAGCGAGGATTATACCTTATGAAAAGCCGAATCCCGAAAGAGAAAAGTTTTAGTTTTAGAGGTAAAAAATTTAAAACCTAGTTTCAACATAGGCTCCAATTGGGTACCTCATCTCCTTGTGGGATGAGGATAATGGGTGGAATTAGTGCCTTTTATTGGGTAAATGGAGTCAGTTATTTGTCTGTGAGACATAGTTGTGAAAATACTTACCAAGAGGATAAAGATCACCACCTTAAATTCATAAAAATTTCAAGATTAAAACATTTAGCAATCTCGAGATAGGCTCACATAGATGTCCCTTTCTGAAACTGACCTCAGATTTGTGCAAGATAATAGAAACAAAGTTAGTCATTCCACCAATTTTTATTTGATCGTATTTGTATCGAGAGACTCTTAGAGTGTAATCCAGAATCCCATAATCTTAGAGTGTAATCTGGCTGAAAGAAGAAAAATACCAGAACATCTTGCAATTCATGTACAACAACCTTGTCCATTATGGAGACATTGCTTCATTGGCATCGGGCCTGTTCAGTACCCCGGTGAAGTTATTGGATTTTCCACATTGAATTTCCTTTCACCACTTCATTAATTTTAACATTTAAATGCTGAGATGAGGGCAATCATATAATGAATTTACTTTCATCATCTCTTTATATTAGATGGGGGCAATCGATAATGAATTTCCTTTCACCATCTCTTTATATACATATTTTTTATGAAGTGGGGGAAATCAATGAGTATGTAACATACTCAAGGAAAATATACTGCTAATTTTAATTTTTTTTAGCAAAGATCTGTCAACTTATTTAAAAATATCTAGATTGATCTACTTTTGGCCCTCAGACATTCTAACTTTATGGAGAATCTCAGGGAAAACTTATTAACATTTTTTTTTTAAGGGACTTCCCTTGAGCAAAAACGATCTTTTTATTTCTAGTAGAAAGACTAAAAAGGTTAAGACTAGCCCAAACATACTTCTGGTTCAGCCAAGGCTTAGGAAAAACATAGGATTTTACCTATCTTTTCTTCGAAAGTTAGTTTGAACATTTCTGAAATTAAGATGAGACTTAAAGGGAGAAAAACAAGGTTGGGTGAAGAGTAAGCTTGATAGTGATCAAAATGGAAATGTGAGAGAACCTCGGAAACTTAGGAGTGCTAACGAGTATTAATCATTTATATATATATATATATATATATATATATATATATATTATTTTATTTATACTGTTGTGAAAATTAGTGTCTCATTCACTTGTACCTCTTAGGATATTTTTAACTTAGGTTCTCGGGTCAGAGTTCATACCTTAATAGTTCGTCGTATTTACATCCAGAAGACTATTTACTCATTACCTTTAGGGAAAGTATTTATCATGGTTATCCATGCAGATTATCCCTATACTATAATTGGTCTCTTGAGTCCTTGACACGTTTCCCGCGAACAACTAATAACTGTCAGACACTCATACTAATTCTATGAATTGCTAGAATTGAACTGCATTGTATTTGCATCCTCTGAAAGATATTGATTTTTATTTATTTATTTATTATTATTTTTTTGTACTTACCGAAAGTAATGTAACTATAAAGAAAATGTGAAAACAAACCGGTATATACAATGAAAGTTCGAAAACATATTACTGCATGTAGTTTTTAAGATATCACCCATTTATAGGGGCGCTTAGAATATCTCCATTTAGATTTTCTAATGAAAAATCATTTTCTCCTTTTGAGGCCGAGATTCTATAAGGGTCGGAACAGATCGACTTGAATTTGTCGTGTTTGTCAACGTATTATCTTCTGGCTTCCCATTTTAGTACCATATCTCCAGGGAGGAAATCTCTATCCTTAGCCTTTTGATCGAATAAAGCCTTCATCTTATCCTGATATCTCTGCAAATTTTCGTTTACTTCTACTCTATTTTGCTGAACTTCGACCAACTGGTTTGCTCTTCTGGTAATGTCATTAGGTTCTTCGTTCAAATCTTTCCAAATTTTCATTACTGGCAGAGCAAGATTGATTGGTAAGATAACAACAATGCCATATACCATCTGGAAAGGGGACATTCTAATTTCCCTTTTGGTACTTATCCTGTTGGCCCATAGAGCGTATTTCAAATGGATATGCCACGTCCTGTTGTTTTCAATCAATATTTTTTAATCACAATTGTGAGACTTTTGTTAGATGACTCAACTAAACCATTTCCCTACAGATAATAAGTTGTGGAGTGTCCTAATATGATGTTGAATTTTTGGTAAAAGCTTATCATAGCCATCGATTTGAACGCTTGTGCATTGTCAGTGACTATTTTTCGGGGACAACCGAATCTGGATAAAAAAAATTCTTCCAAAAAGTTGATTACAACTGGGTCAATTTCATTTCTCATGGGAATAGCTTCCACCCACTTAGTAAAATAGTTCGTTGCGGTTAGAATCCACCTGTGTTGAGCACTAGAATGTGGGTGAATCTCTTCGATGAAATCAAGACCCCACTGCTGAAAAGGGGCTTCAGTTTTAACTAGAATTAGAGGCAAAGCTAGGACTTTCTATTTACCTGTAAACAACTGACAGGGAATAAAAGTTCAGACTTTAGTATTTACGTCTGTGGAAATTTTGGGCCAGTAATATCCATCTCTTAAGATTTTATAAGTTGTGGCTCACCAAGCGTGGTGTCCTCCACACACTCCCTCATGGAACTCATCTATAACCTTTTCAGTTTCGGTCTCGACTAAGCAGCTCAGCAAGAAACCCAGGGGGTCCTTCCAAAATAATTTTCCATCTATAATACAATATTTTATAGCATGCAACTTCAGTGTCCTGGATTTAGATGGAGTTAATTCATTGGGACATTGAAGAGTCAATAGATAAGAAACAATATCATGATACCAGACTGATGAGGAAAACCTGTCTTCAATCTCAACCATAGGTGTAGCGAAATCGAGTTCATTTATCTCTAGAGAACTCTCGTCTTCTTTTAGCTGATTTATTCCAAGTGCCTGCAAGTTGGTTTCGGCCAACAATTTAGCCAGACCTTGGCCTTTAATGATTTTTGTTGGTTTTACTTCAAGATCGAACTCCTGAATCTTAGCTAGCCATATGCCTCTTCTCCCATCACTATCTCGCTGAACCAGTATGTCTTTGACAGAGCTTGTAGGAAGATAGGCTATGATCTTCGAATGTAATACGTACGTTCTAAAGGCCTTGAGAGCCTTTACCATTGTGTAAGCTTGTTTTTCTAGTATATTATATTTCAACTCAGCATCTCTCATACTTTTACTGAAAAAATCAATGGTTTGTTCAAAGCCTTCTTCATTTTTCTGTAACAATACAGCTGCGATAGTGTGTTCGGAAGCGAAGGAAAAAATCAGAAATAATTTTTTGTAATCAGGACTTACTAAGACTGGCGCTTCACTGATAACTTTTTTGATTCGTTGAAAAGATGCTTTGGCTTCACTTGTCCACTTCATCTCACTTTTATTTTTCAACATATCTATGATCAACTTCACAATTTCAGCAAAGTTAGGGATAAATCTTCTCAAGAAAATTATTTTTCCTAGGAAGGATTGGATTTCTTTTACATTTCTAGGGATATTTATAGTATCTATTGCCTCAATTCTTTTAGGATCAATTTTGATTCCATATTTTGACACTACATGACCCAATAACTTACCTTCTTGCATAGCGAAATGAGATTTTTTGGGATTGAGGGACAAACCAAATTTATGACATTTCTCAAAAGTTTGCTTCAGGTGTACTAGATGTTCCGCATCAGATTTTGAAAAAATAGTCAGATCATCGAGATAGATAAAAATGAATTTATCTTTCTCATCTATGAATGCAATGTCCATGGCTCGCTGGAAGGTTTCCCTTGCATTCATCAAGCCGAAAGGCATTTTATTGTACATGAACGTACCCCAAGGGGTAGTGAAAGCCATTTTTTCCTTATTATCATGGTGTACTACGATCTGATTGTAACCTGAAAAACCATCAATCATTGACATTTTGTTAGCTCCAACTACTCTCTCTAAAATGTGGTCCATCTTAGGCAATGGATAATTTTCTTTGAGTGATGATCGGTTCAGGTTTCTAAAATCAACACACAGTTTGATTTCGCCATTTTTCTTTCCTACTAGGACTAAATTAGCCACCCACTCGAAATATCTTAGTGGGACAATGATTCTGGAGTCCAAGAGTTTTTTGACTTCTTTTTTTATTACTGGTAGTAGGATAGGGTTTATTTGTCTGAGATTCTATTTAAAAGACTTGAAACCCAGTTTCAAAGGAATTTTATGTTCTATTATAGAGGTATCATAAGTTCTCAATTCTTCGTAAGACCAAGTGAAAACATCTTTATATTTTCTAAGCAACTCAACGTATTTACTTTTGGTTTCTGGGGACAGGTATTTGGATAGTTTCACCAACTGAGGGTTTTCTTTGCTACCTATGTTACAGTCCTCAACCTCTTCAGGTTGAGGTTGTAAAGTTGATCTTAAAGGGATATCATCTTGATTAAATAACCTTTCCAAGGGAATTAGGCCCTTGGGAATTTGGTTATTTTTTAGAAAAAGCATTCAATGATTGGTGATTTTATCGTGGAATTCCTGGGGGTCTTCCCCTTACCACATGATCCAAACAGGATCATTTTGGTTTTCTTGGTCAGCATGAGTTTCAGCAAACTCGTCTATTGATTATAAAAATTTACGCAATTTTTCATCATCCTCAAAAACTTGCCAGTGTTGTATATTATTGGGTATGGAAGGTCGGTGTCTCATTTGTATATGGTATTTTAGTTTGAAAGCAGTGGGAGGTGTGAAGTTTGAGGCTGCTTTGGCTAACACATTAGCCTATTGGTTTTCAGTTCTTGGAATGTAGTGGACTTTGATAGAGGAGAAGAATTTTTTTATCAGATCCCAGAAACAATTCCTGTAAGACATCAGCCTAGGATGTTTGGCCTGGTACTGTCGGTTTACCTGTTTTATGATTAGCTCGGCATCACCAAAGATTTCTAGGTTTTTTATTTTCATTCTCCTAGCGGCTTCCAACCCTAATACTATGGCTTCATACTCGCATACATTATTAGTGTGGTCCACGTTCCACTAGAGTCTATAGGAAAAAGGGATTACAAATTGATTATCAGGGGCCACAAGGAGTGCCCCAGCTCCGACTCCAAGGTAATATGAAGCACCGTCAAAAAACATCTTCCACACACCAGTGCTATATACATTTTTTTAATTTTTTTCTGTTTCTGTTTTTTCTTCTGTACTACTTTCATCTATACCTAAAATAATATCATCATCAATGGATAAAATACAATTACCTAGATCCTGATCAAAAATATATACAAGGTGGTTATTCGGGTTGCGCAGATCACTTACCATGAATCCAACCTGGTCTCTCTATACAGGCGCGTGAACTATCCTCCAAAAATTGGGATCATAGCATATGTCATGTCAAGCTAGAGGGATCCCCTAGGCTTGGCACCCTTGGATCTAGATAACAACATACCATATTTTAGAGGGATATCGACGACCACTACGTCCATGAGAATTCTTTTCACAGGTATTTGAGCCAGATTTACCACCAAGTCTTTAATCATGCCTATACATTTAAATTTTCTAGAATCGAAAAAATATAAATCTCCATAAGGCCTAGTAATTTCAAGACCCAATTTATCCATAATGGCTTTAGGAATTACATTGTGGGATGCTCCAGAATCAAGCATACAGTTATGGAGTAGTTGGTCGAACAAGGTTAATGTGATATATAAGGGAGCAACAATGTCTTTGGCGCCTTCGAAATGAGGGCCAAAAACTATGTTCAGCTTGTCGTCTTCTAAGTTAATGATGTCGTCTTGGCTTTCATCTTCCGAAAAACTAATCAAATTGGAAAAAAAAATTCTGTACATTGGGTTTTTTTCCAGCTCGACAAGAGGTATGGGGATCTTGATTTTATTGATTTCATTTTCTAGATTGAAATTTCCCACAATTTTGTCATTCTCAATGGTTTGGGCTTCGACTCCCTTCTTATCATCTTTCTTTTTTGGTGAAGGTTTTGTTTCAGTTGCAAGAGCTTTCACTTTCTGTGTTTTGACTGTGAGTGTTTCAACTACCTTAGTCTTGATAGGATGTATGTTTGTTATGTTAGTTCTTTCGGTCTGCTTTTCAGAATTTTTTGAAATCGTCTCGTCTGTCTCACCCCTTGGAAAGATCTTTTTCGTTTGGGCGATTGCGAGACTCTTGTTTTAGGGCCTTAAATTGAAATTCTGGTGAAGCTCGACCATTATACCATCTGCAATACCTAGGTAGGTCAAATTTTTGGAGCTACTATTGTCTAGGTCATTTTCCAATCTTTTTCTTTATTTAAAAATCTTTCATAATCTTGTCTCGATAAATAGGTTCGTGGCTCATCATCACCTAGATTGTTTATATCTTCTTCTAATTCCTCAAAATCTTCTAAATCTTCCTCTCCAATGAAGTTTTCACTCTTGAAAGGGGTTTGGATTTTTTTATCCTCATTCTTAATTGGTTTTTGTGGGACTTGAGGATTGGGATTCCTTCTAAAATATTTTTTGGGAAAATATTTATTTTTTGTTTAGTCTAATTCCATTTTCGAAATCTTATTAGATAGTTCTTTAATTATTCTAGCCATGTCGTCCATTTTGTCCCCTGAAGATCTTCCTGATATGGAAGATCCTCCTTGTTCTCTATACCTCCTAGTTTCTTTGTTTCCAGTCCCCATTTTGACTTTTAGCTTTCCTGAAGCCATCATGTTTGATTCAATTTCTAGGGCATCATCTTGCATCTTGGTGAGATCTATTGATCTCCTCTCTCTCAATAGTAGGGAAAAATCAGGTTCGAAAGATCCAACGAAAGTTACTTTCACTATAGGATGAGAAGGTTTGACCTCGATGGGAATTTTATCATACAATTTATTAAACCTTTGGGTGAACTCGAGAACTGATTCCGAATTTTTCTTTCTAAGAGCCCCGAATTCGGTCAAATAATAGAGGTGATCTTTCCTTTCTCCCCATTGTTTGATGAAATCACTTTCGAGTTCATCATATGACCTTAAAGACCCCGCTGCTAAGCCTCAGAACTAGGTTCTGACCTACCCTTCAAAATTTTGTACTAAGAGTCTGGAGTAGACGTATTTGTGATCGAGTTCTAGAATATCAAAGAAATTAATGTGTTCTTGTGTGGTTAAATCGCCTTCCCCTATGAATTTTTGGAGATTTTTCATGTATTTTTTAGGAGGTCATGTAAGGGAACTGGGAGGACAAGAGGGGCATATCTGGCAGCCACCTTAGCAAAAATTATAGGGAGTGGTACATGGCCGCCTGCAGCACCACCTACAACACTACCTCCAACCCCTGAACCTCCATGCGTAGCCATTGATAGTTTTGAAACTGAAACTCAGGGTGTATGAGGAGAAATCTCATGGAAGCTTGGTAGATTTTGAGTTGTACTTGAATTTGATAGAAGTGTTCTATCGAACAGATCATCAAGGCACAAGAAACTAGAGGAAGAAGGCCCAAGATGAAAGGAACTTGTTCTTCCAGACTCGTAAGATGAACATATCAGAGAATCGAGAGGGGTTAAATCAGAATACACAGGGAATTCGTCAGAGTTCTTGGTAGTAGGAGTGTGCAGTTTGGGAAAAGAGAATGTATTGATCAACAGGGGGAGGGAGAGGGATCTCTAAAGTATTCCTCTAACGTTCAACCGTGAAGAATTTGGTTGACAAATGACATGTGTCAGTGAAACGATTTGTCTAAGAGATCTTCTTGATTTTAAAATATTTTATGGATTAGAAACTGGTGAAGTCTGCTTGTCATCGGGGTTCCTTCTAGTGTTCTTTCGGCTAGAATCCAATTTTAAAAAAAATGTGGAGTCACCAAGTGAAATATAAAAGTAGCCTTAGAAGGTTTTTTGATATGTGTTCACTATCAAAGAAAGAAAGTGTCAATGTCGTTTTTCCCAGGGAAAAGATTCATTTCTTCGTCCCTGGCAACAACACCAAAAAGATGTTGTTCTTGAGTTTATAATTTAAGGCTTTAAAGTATACCATTAAGGCATCCGAAAAGGTAGAGATAATTAATGGGTAAAAAGACTAGTTTAATGAAGAGCGAGATCACAGTTAGTTCCTTAATTGTCTCTGTCTAGCTTCCCATTGTTCTTGGATGCTAATGTCCCTTTCAATTCCATCCCATGAACATTTGAGTTCTACCCATGTATTTGTTGTTTGTAAGATGGTATTGAATAGGTTTAACCCAATGATCATCTGATCTGATAAGCTGGGTTCTATATTAGGCTGTCTGGTAACTGGAATAGTCATGAAAGCTGAGGGTTTCTTTTTTGTAAATCAAAAATATTTTCAAGGCTCGCAAATTTCTAGTTCGAATTAATAAAAATAAAACTTCCAAACTATAAATCAACAGTATAATAGAAATAAAGGCCACTTCTAGTATCTGAGTCAATTTTAATGAATAAGATGCATGGAATGAAGAAAGAAAAGGAAATATATAGTCGTATGACAAAAATGAGGCATCAATTAAAGAGGAATCTCATTTTAAGTTAATACAAGAAAGAGGGATGATAAATTTGCAGAAATATACAATTTCAGAGTCCTAAAACATTCATGGGTCTTATATCTGCTGAAAGCTAATACAGAGGAAAAACTGCAAATGATTAGACAATTTGACTGTTCAATCATGATAATAGAAATTGCGACATGAAAAATTTCAAATGAAAGTATGAAATAAAAACAGAGAAACACATAACTCAGGCTTGACTAGATCTAGAATCTTCAATCTATATTGTATTAATTCAGGAAAACAAAATTTTCTCTTTACAATCCATCTAGAAAAAAGCCTCTTCATAGTCTTGAAAAATTACATTTATACAAAACCACCAATCTTAAGACGATTGGTGATTTCCTAATTCCTAGTGACTAACTATTTGTTAAAAAATAGATCTGAAACTGTTTGCATGATCTTATCCATTTTTCCATTTCCTTGGAAGTAAAGCTCTTCCAAATAATACTTTTACTTTGTTGATGACTCTCCTTCTTTTGATTCAATACATTTAATGCATCTCTCCAAGTACTGTGTAAAAATTCTGGGGGGGTTCTGGAAGGTCTCTCGCCTCGAATAGATAAACCTTTCTGTGAATCTTGGAAAGACGGTCATCAACTCCTTTATCTGCAAAATTTATTGACTGTAGTTTTAAGTTATGCTCAACTAACAACCTGTCTATTAAGGTGACATCCATTTTTCTTAGTTGTGAAATTTCCATTTGGATTTCACTCAAATTTTCCCTAAAATTTAATTGATGTCTTACGATATTGATTTGTCCCAAAAGTCCTGTACAATTTCCTTTTCCAATATTTAACAACCCTTTGTCTAAAAGATCAAAAACTTCTTCATAGTCATCTCTGATTTCTTTGGCTATTCTTTTTCTTTCAGTTATGTTGGTTTCCCATAGCTTGAGCATGATGTCGCCTCTAATTTGCTTTGTGGCTGATACTTTCGTAGTTTTGGATACCTCTTCACCTGTTGAATATATAGTTTCCTTTTGGAGAGTAATCCTCACTGCTTTGGCTTATTTTTCCCTCAGGATAATATTATCAAAGGCATTATCTACTTCTTGAAAGTAATTCTGAACAATCTCTATCTTGGAAATCAATTTATGTTGTTCAATTTTTATTTTTGAATGCACTTCCAGTGACTGGGCCTGGAAAGCTTTTAGATCTATAATATGATCTTCCATCAATATTAATCTATCTTGCAATTGTTCTACATGCTCCTTTTGCTGAGTAATCTCTAGCTGACTTGCTTGTATTTCCTGGCTCATTTTGTCCAAACTCGTTTTGAGTAATTGAACCTCTAACCTTTCGGCAGCCCTTGTCTGCTCCAAGATTTTAGTCATTTATTCTCTAATGTTTTCCTCAACATTCTTTAACTGCTCTTGTAATTGTGCTATGATTTTATCACTCTTCTTTATCCTTGTTCTCATTTTTCCCACAGTAAAAATGTTTATTGTTGCCATGGCTCCCATGGAACCTGCTATCTCTGTAGCAAAATCTTCTTCCTCGTAATTTTGTCCATCTATCAGGACTTTATGTTTTTTTACCGTATTCCCCTCCTTCTTATGCATCTCCTGTTTCAGGAAGGCATTCCTTTTTATGCTGAGAAAATAATCAGAAGGAGGAATCTCATCTATGGGAATAGAGGTGAGGTCATCAACAAATAGAGCTCCTATCTGTGGGAGTCCAAAACTGGAATGTAAGGGGGTTAAGGAAGCTATGGGGCTCCCTAGCTCTGTAGATCCTTTCCCTCCTGCTGCCTTAGGTGTATTGACATCAACACTGGGTGATGAAGGGGGAGTAGGCTTACTGGAATTGGGAGGTCTCCCTGACCTTTTCTCTGCTTCGGTCTTTTTTCTTGGTGGAGGCCTTTCCATATCCTGTAGGGTTTTTTTTGGATTTCCCTTCTTTTGTGCTTCTTGCTCGAAACCTAGGGGAACACTTTATTACTCGTGGGGGAGGGTGATTTATTCTCCTTGAAGTACTTGGGGTAGACTACTCCATCTATGCTTCTGAAAGGTTCGAAAGTTGACTTGCAGGTCGGACGATAATGTCTGTACTCTTTTTAACACTTCTTTATAAGACTTGATCCCTTTGAACATGTCATCCCAAGGGGACTCCTCATGTTCATATGATTTCATATTGTAGTGTATCAAGTGTTTGTTCACTAATTGATAAAGGTCATGCCTTTTGTACTCAATATTTAATAGTTTAACTTCTTTGAGTGCTTCTTCTTCCACCTTAGAATGTCCCAAATTTTTTAATGAAAATTTCCCGATGTGCACAGGGAAGATTGGCTAGGACTTGTTTTGAGTTTCCTTTAGCTCTATTCCAACACTGCCTTTTACTATTTGGTGTGCTACTTCCCTACACACCAGTCTATCTGGGAGGAATTTTGGAAGCACGTGAGGGGGGATTGAGCACCCATAAACCATGATGTAGGAGAAGATTTCTTCAATGAACCAGTCTGCTATTGGTTTGAGTTTATTTGAAACTACTTTAGAAATGCGAGGAGGGTCACAGCCGAATTTTTTTTTATGCATTGGTATTACCACGAAATGACAAATTTCGTAAAACAATTTTTTTGTGTTTTCTTCCCACAGCTCAGAGTGATATTCGTGAATGGGTTCAGGGCAGGTTATGTTCCAACTCCAATTCATCAGGGAGAATGGAGTCATAAAACAAATTGCGTCCATGATGTATGCTGACATGTAAAAGGGAACTGGTTGACCTCAAGCTCTTGCAGCTTTGTAATCTAAAACCTCTTTGGCTATATTATCAGATAAAATCTTGTCCTAGTTGAAACTATATCCTTCTGATGCTTCTTCTAAAAAGGGCACCCATTCTACGGGGAAATGAAAGGGATTCTCTTTGCCGAAGAGTCTGCATAGAATCATGGCTACATAAACCATGTACTCATTCAAAGAGGATGTGGCATAAATTCCATGGGTATCTGCCCTAAATTTTGATGGACATCTCCACCATCCTTTGATTAAATCAGGGTAAGTTTGGTCTGCCTCAGTGCATTCCTTTCTCTGAAATTCAGTTATAAATTCGACATTGTAAATGAATTTAGGATTGGGTGAGAGTTTGTACATAACCTGGATATGTTCAGGTCTGAATGAGCCAATAATGGCCCCTTGATCATTTAAAATTCTTCTCGTTGGAGTATCAACCTTGTCCAAAGCCCAACTGATTATGTCATTGTACGCCATGAGCCGTGGGCGTGTTGCAATTTTGTGAAGTTCTGATTCTGCTATGTCTCGAAGGTGATTCTTAGAGTCGTTAGAAGAATTTTTTATCTCGTAGTCCATATTTTCATAAATTTCTCTCCATGATTTAATCAAGTCGATAGCATGTCGTGTAGTTTCAGATATGAGATCTCACTCCGGGCTAGAAATTTCAGTTGTATCTTCACTCTTCTCGGGTCCCTTCTTTGGTGCCATGAATTTTGTATTGGAATGAAAACCTGTCATAGAAGAGAGGTGTGAAAGCTCGGCTAGATGTGACTTACTTCTGATAAAAAGAGAAAAAACAAGGTTCAAAGCATAGACCTTTAATTCATTTAACTCATTTAATTTTCCTTTAACTCATTTAATGGTGAAAGTATTGATGCGGCTGCCAAGAATTTAATACCTTTAAAGCAGAGAATATTTCTGAGATATGCATTGGTGTCACGAAAATCACCAACTATCTGTTATTAATATGGTCGTATTTTGGCGATTCTAAAATCAAAATTTGAAAAAATCTCTTTTGATGGAACCCATAAATGAAAATACCTAAGAAGTTTAAATACCATTAAATGTATTTAAAATGAATTTGGTTCATTTTAACTTTGGTATTGAGTCGTGATTTCACATTTTGGGGTTTCAGGTATCTCACTTAAATGAAGTATGTCACCACTAAAACCCGAATCCCAAAATCGCGGTGGGAAAGTTTAAGGCTTTTCTTCGGTATTGGGTCGGGACTTCGCATTTCGGGGTTTTGAGGATTGCACTTACATGAGGTATGTCACCACTAAACCCCGAATCTAGAAATCATGATGGGATTAGTTTTTAATTAATCAGGATTAAGACTGACTTCTGCTTCTTTCGGAAAATCGAGAATTGGGATTTCGTGATTCAAAATGTATTGAAAACGTATTGTTCTGAGTAAACCCGAATCCTGAAAGGTTAAAATATGGTTAATTAACTCCTTTAGGGTTTTTATTTATCGCGATTAAAAGTACTTTACATAATGTGTGTCTAGACTTTAATAACACTTGAGATTTCTTTCTTTTATTATAATGAATAAATGAAATCATTTCGAGACTTCGGTACCAATCTTTTTAGACTGATAGCAAGTATTATACCTTATGAAAAGCCGAATCCCTAAAGAGAAAATTTTTAGTTTTAGAGGTAAAAATTTTAAAACCTAGTTTTAACAATGGGTTTGAAAATTATGGCATATTATGGTTCTATTTGGTGCTTGTTTGTTTGGGTGTCTATCTTGTGCTTTTGGTGCTACTTTTTTATTTCACAGGGAGTGTGACCATACTCAAATGAATTCTTATCATCCTTTATAGTAACCTATGTTTTGAGCAATCGTATGTTCATATATGATTCTAAGATATATGATTCTAAGGTATGTTTAAGGATTAGGCCATTTTCTTATTCTAGGTGGTTCTTCTTTTTGGATTTTCTTGCACCAGGGGATTCAAGTGGGTCTAATTTGTCTTTTGATTGTATCGACCTTTCTAATTGAATTTTCTCTAATAAAATTTTATTCTCATCTCAGGATCTTATAAATTTTCCCTTTTTGTATAAGCCTTACAATTCATAACTTCTTGACTGCCATCCTCTGCTTTGGGACTTGGGATTCTATATTTTTTAGATGGAATATTTGGAAATTTGGCATATTAGGAGGGTACTAAGGTGACTTGTGGAGACAATTGAAGGAAACCAAAGATTAATTCATAAAGTCTCAGAGAAATTCAAGGATTTGGAAAACAATGTATCTACTCAGATTGAAGTAATAATGGGAACACTGATGTAGCATAAGCACCAACTTAAAACAGTGGATGAAGATAAAATTAATGTTTCTCAAATGGTAGTTAACCTATCCAAAGGTGAGGAGTCAATAAATTCTAATCAAGTGCAATCTATTAATTCTAACATTCGAAAGCCAATGGAAGATTGCATAGTTCATCAACTTCTTGAGAATGTGGAATCAGTTTAGTAGGTGTTCAATCCTACCACAGAAGAATCAAGTGATTATATCAGTCGACATGTCTTCTACTAAATAGATATTTTTTATAAAATAGTCAATATTCTAGGTGTTGTTTTGTAGAAGTTACACTATTAGGTATTTTTGAACAAAGTTGTATATGAAGTTGTTTATAGACTGCAACTATATGCTAGAACAATGTCTTTTTTGGTTTGTGAAATCTTAATTTAGGAATAATTTCTAACGTACCTTTAGTATGAACATAGCTACAACTTGATCCTTTCCCAGGTAACGTCAGCCAGTTACTGATTCCCCTAGATTATATATATATTCCTAAAAATAAAAACCCTAATTTTAAAAAATCATGAAAACAAATTATAGAAACATAAAACTATAAATGGAGTAAGTTGAATGGAGAGGGAGCGCAACTAGGGTTTTGATGTTTACAAAGATATAGATCTGCAACTTTCCCAGAGTGATTTTTAGCAGAAGTCAGTCATGAATGTGGGGTACTAGAGGCTGAAGGAACCTCAAGGATATAAGGGAGGGGGTGTAAACCCCCTCATACAACAATGTGGTGGTTAACAAAGCGCCATGGGCCATGAGTAAGTGACCGTCATTTAATTCACGACCCCATCTCAATGAGCATATTCTACAGGACAAGCAATAGTTCAACAAGGCCATGGATGTGGAAGCGAATACCTCTCATACAAAAGTGACTCACATATGGGAGCCGGGGAAATGCATTCCGCAGATAACTATCGCTCCAAGGTATGTAATAAAATCAGCAAGAGTGGGAAAGAATACTCAATTTATGCACTGTATAAAAACATGGTGGAATCCCAAGGGTCACTATGATCTTCAGCTGAGCTTGGAGGGATTTTTCACAATTATCTTCTTCAATATTGAGGAAAAGGATCATGTATTATAAAATGGCCCATATTTTTTCAACTCAAGATATTTATATCTCATATTTTGGACAGATCGTTTCAATCCAGGAAAAGAGGAATTTTCCTTTGCACCGATATGGATCTGCCTCTACTCACTCCCACAGGAATTTTGGCTAGAATAAATCCTCACATACATAGGAAATACCCTGGGATGGTATGTTAAATCCTAAGAGGCTACCTATCAGAGGAGAACCACCTCTTATGCTTGGATCTGTTTGAATATGAATGTCTCAAAGGCCCTATTGGGATCCTTAACCTTGGAATACCAATATGAGGAATGGATCCAGATCATATATGATGAGCACATACCTTTCTTCTTCAAGAAATGCCATGAGCATGAACATTTATTTAGATATTTCCCCTTAAATATATCAACACGACCAACAGAGGAGGAGAATAAGAAATATTGATTCACCCAAGTATTAGGTCGGAAGAATCCCAACCCTAGGAAAATGAACCAAGGAATGGGAAAAAAGGCCTCCACCAACAATTGCTTTGAAGTTTTAAACGAGATACCAAAATCACAATAGGTTGAAAACCCTCACCATCATGAAAAACAAAGTAACAATAAAGGTAAATCAAAGAATATTCAAGATCCTTTTTTAGAGTAGATAATTTCGCCCAAATCCGTAGCCCAAATGGAAGAAGACTATTATGTAGAGGAGAGGGGAGATACAAACATGAATCTTGATGAAAGGGACTTGGCTGAAATAGATCTGGAGAAGTTGGAGGAATCTTACAAAAGAAAAGAACTGCAATCTATTCCACTAGATAAAATATGAAAGGTCCACAAACTCTACATATACTCAACAACAAGTGCTACCTCGTGATTGGGTATCAAATCAGATCCAGGTAGAGAGATGAGAAGAACATCAAGGGAAGAAAAGTGGTGGGCATGAAAATCAATGTAGTAATTGATTAGAGAAGTAGAAATCTTCATGATAAACTCAGGTTATATCCAATGAATCACTGAGGGTTTCTTTTCTCCTTCCCTTCCTTCAGCATCATGACGATCCTTTCTTGGAATATCATAGGCCTGAATGAAAGGACCAAACAAAGGTTTATTTGAAATTGTATAATGGCATAAGATATGGATATATTTTCCTCCAGGAAATTAAATGTGCATCAGACATCACTGATGATGTCTTCAAATGATGTTGGAGGCAAAGCAATTTTGTTTATAATGACTCCAATGGAGAGACAAGGGGAATCACCATTCTATGGAACCCTGGGACATTCATTTTAGAAAAAAAAATATCTATATCCTGGATGATTTCATCCCATTATAGATCCATTGACTAAAGTAAGGAAGGGATACTGACAAATGCATATGGACCCCAGAAAAATCAAGAAAAGGACTATTTCTTGAAAAGCCTCTCAGATCTAGGCATATTGGTGGGACCTCAAAAATGGATCGTAGGTCAGAATTTTAACATCATCCTCACTTTGAGAGTTTGCAAGTATCAAAATAGGTGAGAATTATTTTGAATTAAGTATTTCTCCATTCCATGACTTGCATCCATTCTTTAAAGTAGATCTCCTTCACCCATATTTTCCATCTCTATTGAACACCTCAGAGGTATTTGAGAACTTGGCCCCTACTAAATTCAACCCTAATTTCCTTGAGTAGGATAAAATTGATCAAATCATGGGCACATATATGAAATTCACCTTCCAATAGAACATATATCTCTAACATGTTGTCAAAGAAGGACAACTTCTTCACCAAGGTAAGTGGCTCACCAATAGATAAATTCAGCACAATTTTCCCCATCTGATGAAGAAACTTGATGCAATGGAGACCATTTCTTCCTAATGGGGGAGGAATGATATAGGTGTATACCAGTTTCTTCCAACCTCTTCCATTGACTTAACAATTCTATATCTTCTTGGCATTTTTTCTACAATGTTTTGGGTCCCAAACTTTTGGGACCGTATTGAGGCCCTAAATAGTGTTTTTTGAACATTAGGGGGGGCAAGGGTTGCAATAGTATTCCTTGGCCCTAACCAAAATTTGTAATCCTGGGATATTTCTTTTCAATGATTTATCATGTGACCCAAATGGAGATCATATGAAAATGGTGCACCCTCGGGAAGTTGGTGTATCAACTAACCACCTTGAGGCCTACAATACTTTTGGCATTTCATCTTATAGGGTTAGGTTTTTGATGTTTAGGGTTTTTCCTCTCTTTTTCTAGGCTTCATTATAAAAGTACCTTTTTCCCTCTTTATAAGTATGTTTTTGTGAATAACCTTAGCCAACAACTCTTTCTTTTCAGAGATAATATGCCACCATTCTAGCTAGTTTGTGTTCTAAATTATTCTATTATTTTATTCATTAATAGAAGTTGGATTTCATTGCATTTATGTATTGTCTTCTATATATATTTTTTTATATCATTTCATTCTCAATATAATATGTATCACTAGGGCCAAGGAATTGTTGGCATAACATTTCAACTCCAAAGGAATAGATAGTTTGTCCTCTCAAGTTCTTGAAAATAATTATGAAGAGAATCGGTATGCATAATTTAACATCAAATATTATTCCTCACAAAACGGAGTTGGGAAATAAAATCCTATATCATGTTGGCAACTTCAAATGATTCCACAAGACTTTCGTAGATGGAGAAAGAACCATAACTCTTTTATCCTCTTCTTATAGATGGAGTAAGGACTATAACACTTTTATCCTCTTCTTCAATGGTGCATCTAAAAGGAATCCTAGGGTGGCAGGAGTGGGAGGAGTTATCATAAAACCTCAAGGAATAATAGTATATTATTTCACCTCGAGCCTTGGCATCCCTACTAACAAATAGGTCGAATCATAGACTCTTCTTTCAATTTTGAATCTCAACAATGATCTCCACATAACAAGATTAATACTGGTAGGGGATTCCAAAAATGTCACCAGGCATGTGGATTTGGACACTAACCCTATATATTCATGATTGGTATCAATGATAGAGAGGATTTAGCAAGTTAAAAGTTCAATTGAAAAGGTGAAATTTTATCATGTCCTATTGGAAAACAATCCTATTGAGGATCATTTTTCCAATCAAACCACCTTGAAAAATGTTGGGAATATTGTCATTAACAATGAGTATTACCAACCCATCCCATGAATGAATAAAGATCAATCCACATATATCTCAATTAACAGGGTACATGGATTTCATAATGCTTGCAATTCAAATGGAAGGAAGGATAATGTTAAACAACTTCTCCCCTCTTATCACTTGTTACACCTCATTCCATTGCATGTTTATGGAGTGCATGGAAATCAACACAAGTACTATGGGATTATGGTGTGACAATTTGGTTTCTTTGGATGATGGGTTCGGAAATTATGGTATCTTATGGTTATGTTTGGTGCTTGTTTATTTGGGTGTCTATCTTGTGCCTTCGATGCTACTTTTTTAATTCATAGAAAGTATAACCATACTCGGATGAATTCTTATCACCCTTTATAGTAACTTATGTTTTGAGCAATCTTATGTTCATCTATGATTCTAAGATAGAAACATTTGAATACTTTGGTTTAAGAATTAGGCCTTTTCCTTATTCTAGGTGGTTCTTCTATTTGTATTTTCTTGCATTGGGGGCCTAAAATGGGTTTACTTTGGCTGTTATTTGTATCGACCTTTCTACTTTCATTTTCTCTAATCAAATTTTATTCTCTTATCGGTATCTTAAAATTTTTCCCTCTTTCTATAAGCCTTAGAGTTCATAACTTCTTGACTCCCATCCTCTACATTGGGACTTGGGATTCTATATTTTTTAGATGGAATATTTGGAACGTTAGCATATCAGGAGGGTACTAAGGTGACATGGGGAGACAATTGAGGGAAACACAACTCAATTCATAAAGTCTCAGAGAAAATCAAGGATCTGGAAAACAATGTATCTACTCATATTCAAGTAAGAATGGGAACACTAATGTAGCATAAGAACCAACTTAACATAGTGGAGGAAGATAAATTTAATCTTTCTCAAATGGTAGTTAACCTATCCAAAGGTGAGGAGTCAAAAAATTCCAATCAAGTGCAATCTATTAATTCTAACATTCAGAAGCCCATGGAATATTACATGGTTCATCAACTTCTTGAGAATTTGGAATCAGTTTAGTAGGTGTTCGATCCTACTAAGGAAGGATCAAGTGATTCTACCAGTCAACATGTCTTCTACTAAATAGTTATGTTTTATAAAACAATCAAGATCCTAGGCGTTTTTTTGTAGAATTTACACTACTAGGTATTTTTGAACTAAGTTGTATACTATGTTGTTTATGGATTGCAACTATATGCTAGAACACCGTCTTTTTTGGTTTGTGAACTATGAATTTAGGAATAATTTATAATGTACATTTAGTATGAACATAGCTACAACTTTTACTTAATATGTATTTTCCACACACATAGACACATATTAAAGAAAGAAAGCTAAGGAATGGGGAAAAAGGTCTCCACCAACATTTCCTTTGAAGTTTTAAACCAGCTACCAAAATCACAAGAGGTTGAAAAACCACACCAACATGACAAAAAAAGTATTGATAAAGGTATATCAAAGCAGATTCAAGATTTGTTTTTAGAGTAGATAATTATTCCCAGATCCGTAGCCCAAATGGAAGCATACAAATACGTAGAGGAGGGGGCAAATATAGAGATGAATGCTGGTGAAAGGGACCTGGTTGACATAGATCTGGAGAAGCTGGAGGAATCTTATAATAGAAAATAACTACAATCTATTCCATTAGAGAAAATATAAAAGGTCCACCAAGTCTACATAAACTCAACAACAATTTCTACCTCGTGATTGGGTATCAAATCAGATCAAGGTAAAGAGTCGAGAAGATCACAAAGGGAAGGAAAGCAGTGGAAATGCAAAATAGTGCAATAACTGATTAGAGAAGTAGGAAACTTCATGATTAAATCAAGCCAGATCTAATGGCTTTCCGATGGTTTATTTTCTCATCCCCCTCCTTCATCATCATGAAGATCCTTTCTTGGAATATCAGAGGCCTAAATGAAAGAAACAAACAAAGGGTTCTTCCAAATTTTATAATGACAGAAGATCCAAATATCCTTGTCCTCCAAGAAATGAAATGTGTAGGAGACATCGTTGATGATGTCTTCAAATAATGTTGGAGGAATTTTTTTTTTTTATATAATGACTCCAATGGGGAGGTAGGGGAAATCACCATTCTATGGAACCCTTTGATGATCATTTTAGAAATTATTTTCTCTACAACTTGATTGCTTTCATCCCATTACAGATCCATTGGCTAAAGTAAGGAAGGGATACTGACAAATTCATATGGACCCAAGAAAAATCAAGAAATGAATGTTTCGTTAAAATCCGCTCAGATCTAGGCCGATTGTTGGGACCTCAAAAATGGATCCTAGGTGGCGATTTTAACATCATCCTCACTTTGGAAGAAAAGAGAGGAGGTAAAAGAAGACACCACAATGAAATTTCCAATCTATAGAGCATGATAGAGGATCTACATTTGATTGACATTGAGACTTCGAATGACACATTCACATGGTCTAACAAGCACTTTGGTGCTCAATAGGTATCCTATTGCCTAGACCGCTTCCTCATATAAGAAACCTTGATGTTGGATGGAACCTTAATTGAAGAAAATATTATCCCAAATTCTGGTTCAAACCATTATCTAGTTCAACTCTGGATCGACATGTTCAACACTTCCAAATACAATCCCTTCTGATTTGAGAAATTTTGGTTGACCCATCCAGACTTCCCAAACATATCAAACACTTAGCAGGAAAATGCATCCATACCACATGGTACATTGATGTATAGGTTTCAACAAAGGATAAATAAATTCAAGCATCAACTTCAGGAGTGGAATAAAACTGTTTGTGGAAACATATTTCAGGCTCAAAGATCCTTAGAACAATGATTGGAGGAAATCCATAAGGATTCCATCACACAAGGCCAATCATATTCCTTTCACGTTGAGGAGGATCTACTCAAACAAGAGTCAGAGGGAATATATAATCAAGAGGAAATCCTATGGATATAGAAATCGAGAGAACAATGGCTCAAGGAAGGGAAAAATAATACTAAATTATTCCATCGGTCCATGGTCCACATATGGTATGTTAATCACATCACCAAATTAAAACATGATCAAGGGAAACCAATTATGGATCATGAAGGGGTAGAGACAAAACTTTTCAATTACTATAGAAATATCATATCTAAACCAATCCCTGACCGAAATCCATCTATAAACAAGGTGACCAGGCACATCCTCACTCTCATCACCCAGAAGAAAAATTATTCATTCATGCGGCCTATCAAAATTGAGGAGGTGGACCATGCCATAAATGAAATGTTGGTGGGAAAAATGTCAGGACCAGATGGTTTTACAACATATTTCTTCCACCATTGTTGGTTGATGGTTAGGGAGGACGTCTGACAACTTGTAGAGGAATCTCGCACTTATAGACAGGTGCCCTCAACTCTCAATGTCATATTTCTCACTCTCATTCCCAAGGAGGAACAGGTCACCCAACTACAACAGTTCAGGGAAGTTGCATTATGCAATGTGGTCTACAAAATCATCACTAAAGTGATTTCCCTCTGCCTCAAGTCTATTCTTCCCTTCATCATCTCTAAGGAGAATTCAATTTATGTTGAGGGGTGCCAAATAATGGACATCATCATATTGATACATGAGGTCCTTCATTCACTCAATTTTATCTGAATTCCATGTATTCTTATCAAGCTTGATATTTCAAAGGCTTTTGATTTCCTTAGATGGAAGTATATGAAATATCTTCTCTTGGATTTCAGTTTTATCAACGATTGGGTCAATTGGATACTTAACCTAACCTCCTCAACTTTATTCTCCATTCTTGTCAATGGGGTGTCATCCAAGTCATTTTCCCCTTCCAGAGGAATTATCCAAGGTGATCCACTCTCCCCCTTCCTCTTCGTCATCATGGTAGAAGGTCTGGGTCGTTACATCAAAACCTCTTTTTCAAATGGTTCTCTCCAAGGCCTCTCGTTGCATGGTCTTCAATCGGCAGTGTCACACATCTAGTTTATGGATGACACCATGTTAATGGTCACCCCATCTACACAAGAATCCATGGAATGTAATTCCATCCTTTCAAAATTTAGTGAGTGCTCATGAAACTCTATTAACCTGGATAAATCTCATCTCTTTTTATTCAATACTCCTTTGGACATACAACGACATATCTCTTTCTTACTAGGTATTCCCATGAACTCCGTTCCATCCAATTAACTTGGAAATCCCCTTTATGATTCTGCAACTAGAAATATCTCTTTGGATTCCCTCATTCAATCCCTAACCAATTTCCTGAATGTAACATCCCGCTCTGGCGCACTGAGACCACTTATTCTTTGAGGACACTTGCTCGCAAGTGATCTGGACCCTTTTTGACGTTGGACCTTATATATCTGATTATGATGTGATTGACAGATGATTGATGCGTTACTATTCATGTATACGGGTGCTATTGACTCAGTTGATTGAGTGTGCAGGTTTGTGACCTTGAGGATGCGGAGGCATCGGTTGACCCCCTTGGACTCCGGACTGAGTCAGGGAGTGTGCTTTTGGGTTGATTTGTTTATTATGATGATTGATTTGATGTGATGATTTGTTGATGACATTCTGACATGATTATTGGTGATGCAGGCTGACGATAGCTTGCCGACTTGACTCACATATGGAGTAAAGGGGCCACACACAATGGCAGAGAGGTTGAGGGAGAGGGGTGGACAGCAGCC
>JZKD02S1950821.1:272184-295175 GCA_000966675.3 Picea glauca
TGTTTAGATCGCAATATTAATTAATGGCTTAGTGGAAATGATTAAGTGATTATTATCATGTCAATGTTAAGTCAGATTATTTTTAGTAGTCATTGATTGAAATGCCTAATGTTAATGCTCTTGGTCAAGTTAATGATTATTATTAATTGTTAGGGTTAAGTGTATTATAGCTAGAGTACTAACCAAAAACAAGGAGATTGATTGTATGCGTAGGGTAAGGCCTGCTGACACGATTATTGTTTCGTGTTAATTATTAGGAGAGAGTAAAGTTTATTAATAAGGGACTTAGGTGTTGGATGCCTTGTTTTAAGCACTGTGTCGATTGAAGTTATCCCGACCTGCGTCTCCCGCAGAGGTCGTGGATGTCCCGGATGTTGAATTATTTGGTGGTATTGTATGGCGTAGTCTGTTCGTGTCGGGTCGTCTTGATTGCGTTCATCTTACTTGCGTCCGGTTGGTTCGAGGGTTGACGTAGAGTCGAGGGGTTGTTTCTTCTGCACACGCGCACACCCTTCAAAAAAAAAAAAAATCACCGGTTGTTTGAGTAGATGTCCTTAGCTAGGAGGGTTGTTACATTGAACTCCTTGACCTTATGGACCCACAATCTTTCTGATCGCTTTGTACTTATCAAATCGGTCCTCCAAACCATACCCATTTACCTTTTTTTTTGTTTTTTTCACCCCACAATCTGTTATCAAAACCATCTGCAATCCGCAAAGTAAATTTCTATGGCAAGGTCACAAATCATGGGACCTAGTAATTTGGGATAAAGTATGTAAGCCAAATATTAATGGAGGTCTTGGTATTCATGATCCAGGATTGTTAAATGAAGTTATGGGTGCCAATATTTGGTGGTGTTGGCTTAAGAAACCAAACAAGCTACGGGCATGGCTATGGAATAAAAAATATGCTCCTTCTTGGGGATAAATATATGCACTATTAATTCCCACATTTAATTATCAACTGGGGCTCGTAAGCTTCGAGGTGTGCAGGTGCAGGAAACGTAGGATCAAAGCCTAGTCTAGACTAATCTAAAGACGACAAAACAATTTTCAAACCCACACTACAGGAAATTAACACTAAGGATTCATCACTGGGACGTAGGAATAACTTAGTGCTACAAAGGCTTAGATCAGAATTTTTCATGCACTCGGGGTGATGTTCATGTGATTAACCGTGGGTAGCTTACTTAAGTTTTATGTCCTTTAATGATTTTTTTCTATAATGGATCCACACTAAAATGCAATAAAAGAAACAAGCAAATAGATATGAGTTCAAATGACAATGAAATCATAAACTAGTGCAAACTGGTACCAAGATCTAAAACAAGTCAACAATCCTTACTAAAACTTTATTCTCAAAATCCAAGAAATTTAATCCTTATCGTGTTGTCTTCAAAATCAACCAAAACATCAAACCATAAAACATAGAAATGACTCTTCTCATTTAAATCCACTCAGTACTCAATCTTTTTAGAAAACAAATGGAATCACCCAAAATACTTTTTCCATAACTCAACCATTTACAATAAAATTCCACAAACTCAATTTCAAATATTGTTCGTTGTTGAATTCATGCTTAGCAAAATATAATCACAACCTTCTTCTCAAATTCCTAATCGGTTCCAACTCAAGAATAATTTCATTTGTGTCAATAATAAATGCTCTTTTTTATGAGTATGTTTTGAATAGTATGTTTGCACAATCCTTATTTTTAATATTCAGAACCTTTGGAGTGATGTCAATATCATTATTTGAAGATCCTATGATATGTATTTCTATAAGAGTTCAAGATTGATTTCTGTTTGTTTCTTCACATAAAATTTAATATTTCAAATTGCATTCAAGTCCTCTAATTAAAATACATTCACATCACACTTATCATTCCAACGGTGTAATTGGAAACATTGAATCGAACCAGATTGTTTGTAAAAACAACAAATGATGGTTTATGTTTACACTACAATGAATAAGAGTTTGTGGATCTCTTTTATTAATTTGATTCACCTTGAAATCCTTAAACTGGAATCAGAGATCACATGTGTTTTATGGTTATGTCATGCAAGGAATAAAATCAATTTCTTACCACACAAGGCATCTATAACAGATCTGCCACACTAAGAAGGATCAAAGTCTAAGCTAACCGATAAATAAAATTAACACAAATCAATTAGCAAACTGAATAGAACACTAATCATCAACTAATCTATGGATCAATTAACAATGCAACAAAAATATCTCACACGGAGATAAACTAACATATACATAACAATGAATTAAACAAATCTAACAAACAAATATAAATGAGCATCACATTACCAATCTTGAGGGGCCCTCCCAAGATGGCAATTGCTTCTAGAGATACTTCATATGAAAACCCAACGATCCACCACAAATCTGAAATCAATCATCTTCCATCTATTGGAATTCAAGCTCAAATTACAACAATGGCATCATAACTCTTTTTTCTTCGTTAAATGAACCTTCATTACAAAAGGATGATCATAATGACAATTGACTTTCTCATAGCCCTATGAGGATTATTTATACTTGAAATCCATGGAGGAATGGATGAAACTGAATCCCTAAAATTTGAAACCAATTTTTACATTTTTAGGAGAAATCTTCAAAAATCAGGGTTTTAATACAATTTGGGCATATTCGAGTTATGGATCCACCCATATATTCCCAAAAAATTCGAAGTTTAGAAAAGGGTTTTTGGGTTTTGTAGCTGGATGATATTCATAAAAACCCTTTTGTCGGTTTTGGAAGATATTCTCCCATGTACATGCGAATTGAGGTCCAATATTCCCTTCAAAACTAATTTTGTGCTAAAAATATGGGTTTGCTAACTTTAGAAATATTTGATTTTCTTGGAATCCGTGCATCCAAATCAAAACCTGTTTCTATAGGAGGCATATAACATCATTATACAAAAATCCTTTTGGCCATTTGTCACTTGGAGGTGTGCACACATGTCAAAAATTGATTTCATGCTGAAGCAGGTTCCAAATTGATGCAGAATTGCTCCCCCATGTGCATGAGGATAAAATCACGTTCCACCTTAATCAAAATGATAATTTAATCAAACCATAGTTTGACCAATATGCCACGAAATCATGTAGTTATTTGGGCACACCTTATATTGATGTCGTACTCTATGTGTTTGATTAGAAAATGGAAATCATATATATGTAAGATGCTAGAGTTGGTACAAGATGATTGTAGAATGTGTTGGTACTGAATGACTGTGATGGTAGTGGAACAAGAATATTAAAGGTACCGGAACATGGAAAATGAAGGTATCAAAATATAAACTGAGTACTGGATGACATGGAGTATGAGTACCGGATGACTTGTAGAACCTTCTAGTACCGAATGACTTGGAGTACCGGATAGCACAGTATTGGTACCATACGAACAGAGTACTGGATGACATGGAGTGTGGGTATCGAAACAGGAACAGTATAGGTACCGGAACATGGACAATGCATATATTGGAACCTGAAAAATACAGAACATGCTGCTTGGACATAGAAACATAGGATTAAACCATCATCGACAAAACTATTGTATAATCACCCTTTTAATCACTAAAAATATGGAAAATTGTGTATTAACCACATAGGATAAATAACAAGAGTTAATGGAGGTTTATGGTGTAATTAGAGATATATTATTGTCTAAATGCAGGGAGATGGTGTAATGATGAGTGTATTTGTATGGAAGAAAGTATGACAAAACTGGAGTTCAACATACCCCCAAACCCAAGGATTTGCATGTCCTCATGCAAACAAGGTGAAGAAGTTATGATACTCTTCTTATAAATTTATGTGACATTGTTTCTTTTGTGTAAGTGTTAGTTCTTGTGGAATGACACTTTGGAAACTACCACATATTGATTTCAAACATAGAAACAAAATTATCATAAAAATGGAGGACAAGCAGTGGATGAGGTATCAAAGTGATGGTGAATGGTGTGCATATTGAGAAGGTTTATAAAATGTTGATGATGGTGGTCGTATGGACTTGGACATCAATTTTAAGACCAATATTTACTATGTGGTTCTTTCTTTGGATAGGCAACAATGACTTCATCCTATTTGACATGACTTAAGAATGCTTTATGATGTACGAAGAGAAGACGCTATAGAAGTTGCTTTGTATTTGTATACCACATATTTCATTTTCATTACTTGGACTTATCATCAGAGTATATTGTTCATTATTCCAAGTGGAGTGAAGATGGAGGGTTTACTGAGTAGTTGTGATAATGCATAGTGAAGTGTGGAGTGGGTAATAGTGGTTATGCATCATGTTTTCCAAGTTCTTAGTAAATTAAAAATATTTGTACCTTTTTTACCTCAAGTTAACCTTGCTTTGAATTCTAATGCATGTTCAAGTGTAAACTATGCAGAACAGGATAAAATGTCTGCAAAACCATGATGTAGACTGTAGAAATTTGAAGATCAAGGCTATGAACTGATGGATATCTAGGAGAGAGTTCATGAATGTTGATCTGCTGAGATTCCTTATGTCTCTCTCTCCCCCATGCCTATTGGTTTGCATGCCCTCATGCAAACTCTTATTAGCATACCAAATTGTTTCAATATGAAAGAGGCCTATGTGCAACCAATGCATGTTGACTGAAGGAGGGAAATGAAGTATGCCAGAGCTAAAAGCTGCCGAAAATATTCTACAAAACGTACCCTCGAAAAAGATTTAAATTTATGTATTGTTGGTACAAGAACCTATTGGTTCATGTACTAGAAGTATTGGAATAGAAAAATCCAAAAGAACTAAACCAATATTATTATTACGAGAGAAGAAATATACATTGATGCCATGCTTGAAGAAACAACCAAAAATTAAATTTTATTCATGCTTGTAAATTTGGAAATGAAATTTGTTTTAAAATATTACAAGCATAAAGGAAATTTCTAAATTACTTATTACATACAATTTCATCAATCATTAACAGTTGTATACTCAAGAAACCATGTAAATTGTGATGGGGGATTTTTCCTCTTATCCTTAAACAAGAGAATATGAGGAGATATGTGGTCTTTAATAAATGAGAAACTGATAGGAAACTAGTCATCCCTATTTAATTTCTCAAAGAATCTATGTCATTCAAGTGATATTGATAAAGTTTGCATTTGAGTTTATTAGACTCCTACACTTATAGGTCCCATCTCTAGGACAATGACATCCTGGGTATGAATGACGAGGTCTTAAGACCATCTTACGGACATTCTCAAATGGCAATTAGATGAGGTTCATTAGCCTTTTGTTCAACCATGCATGCTTCTTCTTAACGATTTACACAAGTATATTGTTCATACGGACAAATATAGATTAGGCATAATGAAATACATCAAAATCAGAACCCATTGCCAGCAAGCCTGTTCAGTACTCCGATGGGGTAATTTTGACATCTAAGAAATATCCTTCCTAGGCATAATGCCCCATTTCCTACAAGCATGTCTAGTACCTTGATGGGTTTTCCTAGTTATACCACAGGCTGGTACCCGCTGCCAGCAAACCTGTTCAGTATTCCAACGGGTTAACCTCTTACACCCATTTTCCATCAAAGGCTCTTGTCCCAATCTTCACCCTTAAGATAAAATTTATATATTGTTTTCACATGGGTGAATGGGGGAGCATATTTGAAAAGATTTTTATAGGATAGGATGGTATTCTGTTGGAAGATATTTTATAGATTGCCCATAAAAGATTGTTCATATGAAAAATAGACTTATGTATCAAGATTAGTTGAAAGACATATCATGGTCAAACTTACTTAATGTGTGGTGGATGAGGCCATGAGATAATGACCTAAAGGTGTCTCTAGTCCCCAAGTTCATCTTCTCCATATAAGATTGTGTTCCCTCACAAGTAGAAGTTTCATTCACTCTCCTGCTACTATTTGATAAGAATGATTGAATAACAAGATCTGATATGAAACTAGGATGTACAAGTTACCTATGGGCATCATTATGCAGACCTTAAAGATTTTGTAAATCCCCATAATATTTTAAAGATTAGGGTTATGAGCAACTGTTATTATTAATAGTCTGAAATCTGCATGTAATAAGAAGAAGAAATATCCTAAGCTGTTTTGGTTTTTGATGTTAGATCACCAATATTATCTTCATCTCATTTTATTTATTTAAAAAGAAACACAAATAAAATGTTTCAATAATTTAGAACTAGGTTAACTAACATGCAACTTTTACCCTATCGTATCTAAGAACAAGAAATTAAATTTCACGTGTAAGAATATTTCCAATGTAACCATGTGCATAACAGGTGTAGAAACACATTCATACTTAGGTTTGAAAGATAATATTTAATGTATACCAGAATATGAAGAACCAACTTCTTTGATGATGATGTGGAGAGTTGTTGAAGAAGAGAGTGGTGCTTCAATCTTGTTGTTGTCTAGAACCAATGTTCAATGTAATCTTCACGTTCTTGGTTCACTTCCTCATTTAGACCACTCTGCATGTCTCCCTCTATCATGCCACGCATATCATATTCTTTCGGATGGTTTGTCTTCTGGATGCATACTGGATCTGGCGATATGTATGTCAAGAACTCCTTGATCTCAGGTTCTAATGGTGGCTCTCCATCGAATGTGGTCCATGATTCTTTAGTCTCTCCTATAGGTTGGAAAGAGTGAGTACAAAAGGATTTTATATATTTTTGTGGATGTAGCTCATAGAACTCTTCTTCTTCTATCACTTTCAGAGAGGTAGATAGGTTCTTGACTATTGTCAAGATTTTCTCTTCCTGAAAGGTAGAGATCCCAACTACTGCTAGGATTTGAGAGAGTTCTGTTAAACTCTTGATCATATTTGAGTTCTTGTTTTTAATTAATTGGCCATGTTTCACACATGGATTAGTGTAGAGGGGGGTTCTTACAGTGCCCAAAATGTTTTTAAAAACCCTAAAGAAATAAAAAGAAGAAAACTAAAATAAAATGTAAGCAAACTGATTATATACTCGAAGTGCCACCATGCTACTAGAACCTTGTTTTCACCAAGTTTTCTGTTCACACAAGTTAGCTTCTCTTCTCATATATATGAAAATGGCTAATGCTAATAAAACACAAATTCTAACTACTGAAAGGAAGAGGACAACCCAACTTTGGAGTAACCCCACTAAAGTGGATGCATCGGCTCTTCCCTCACATCTTACCGTCTTCTCTCCACCCTTAGGTCATCCTTAAAATCACACCATACTTGCATGAAAAGAAACACACTTGCATGAAAAGAACCACACTTGCATGAAAGGAACACTCAAGGCTTTGGAAAAATAAAAACAACCTACCTATGCTCTAATCCCTTTAGCACCTCCCCGACAACAACGCAAAAATGTTGGGGCTAAATATATGCACTATTAATTCCTACATTTAATTATCAACTGGGGCTCGTAAGCTTCAAGGTGCAGGTGCAGGAAACACAGGATCAGAGCCTAGTCTAGCCTAATCTAAAGCCGACAAAACAATATTCAAACCCACACTATAAGAAATTAACACTAAGGATTCATCACTGGGATGTAGGAATAACTTAGTGCTACAAAGGATTAGATCACAGTTTTTTAGGCACTCGGGGTGATGTTCGTGTGATTAATCATGGGTAGATTACTTAAGTTTTATGTCCTTCAATGATTTTTTCCTATAATGGATCCACACTAAAATTCAATAAAAGAAACAAGCAAACATAAATGAGTTCAAATGACAATGAAATCATAAACTAGTGCAAACTAGTACCAAGATCTAAAACAAGTCAACAATACTTACGAAAAAATTATTCTCAAAATCCAAGAACTTTAATCCTTATCGTGTTGTCTTCAAATACAATTAAAACATCAAACCATAAAACATAGAAATGACTCTTCTCATTTAAATCCACTCAGTACTCAAGCTTTTCAGAAAACAAATGGAATCACCCAAAATAATTTTTCCATCACTCATCCATTTACAGTAAAATTCCACAAACTCAATTTCAAAGATTGATGGTTGTTGAATTCATGCTCAGCAAAATATAATCACAACCTTCTTATCAAACTCCTAATCAGTTCCAACTCAAGAATAATTTCATGTGTGTCAATAATAAATGCTCTGTTTTATGAGTATGTTTTGAATAGTATGCTTGCACAATCCTTATTTTTAATATTCAGAACCTTTGGAGTTATGTCAATATCATTATTTGAAGATCCTATGATATGTATTTCTGTAAGAGTTCAAGATTGATTTCTATTTGTTTCTTCACATAAAATTTAATCTTTCTGATTGCATTCAAGTCCTCTAATTAAAATACATTCCCATCACATTTATCATTCCAACGGTGTAATTGGAAACATTGAATCGAACCGGATTGTTTGTAAAAACAACAAATGATGGTCTATGTTTACACTTCAATGAATAAGATTTTGTGGCTCTTTTTTATTAATTTGATTCACCTTGAAATCCTTAAACTAGAATCAGAGATCACATGTGTTTTATGGTTATGTCATGCAAGGAATAAAATCAATTTCTTACCACACAAGGCATCTATAGCAGATCTGCCACACTAAGAAGGATCAAAGTCTGAGCTAACTAATAAATAAAATTAACATAAATAAATTAGAAAACTGAATAGAACACTTATCATCAACTAATCTATGGATCAATTAACAATGCAATAAAAATCTCTCACACGGAGATAAACTAGCATATACATAACAATGAATTAAACAAATCTAACAAACAAATATAAATGAGCAACACATTACCAATCTTGAGGGGCCCTCCCAAGATGGAAATTGTTTCTAGAGATACTTCAGATGAAAACCCAACGATCCACCACAAATATGAAATCAATCATCTTCCATCTATTTAAATTTAAGTTCAAATTACAACAATGGCATCATAACTCTTTTTCCTTTGTTAAATGAGCCTTCATTACAAAAGGATGATCATAATGAAAATTGACTTTCTCATAGCCCTATGAGGATTATTTATACTTGAAATCCATGGAGGAATGGATGAAACCGAATCCCTAAAATCTAAAATCATTTTTTACATTTTTAGGACAAATCTTAAAAAATCGGGGTTTTAATACAATTTGGGCATATTCGAGTCATGGATCCACTCATATATTCCCAACCATTTGAAGTTTAGAAAATGGTTTATGGGTTTTGTATATGGATGATATTTATAAAAACCCTTTTGTCAATTTTTCAATCTATGATCCCATGTGCATGTGAATCGAGGTCTAATATTCCCTTCAAAACTAATTTTCTGTTAAAAATCTGGGTTTGCTAACTTTAGAAATATTTTATTTTCTTGGAATCCATGCATCCAAATCAAAACCTATTTCTATGGGAGGTAGATAACATCATTATACAAAAGCCCTTTTGTCCATTTGTCATTTGGAGGTGTGCACACATGTCAAAAATTAATTTCATTCTCAAGCAAGTTCCAAATTGATGCAGAACTGCTCCCCCATGTGCATGAGGATAAAATCACATTCCACCTTAATCAAAATGATAATTTAATAAAACCATAGTTTGACCAATATGCCATGAAATCATGTAGTGGTTTGGGCACCACCTTATGTTGATCTCATACTCTATGTGTTTGATTAGAAAATGGAAAGCAGATATATGTAGATGCCAGAGTTGGTACAAGATGATTGTAGAATGTGTTGGTATTGAATGACTGTGATGGTACTGGAACAAGAATATTAAAGGTACCGGATTAGGGGCAGTGAAGTTACCGAAACATGAACTGAGTATTGGATGACATGGAGTATGAGTACCGGATGACTTGTAGAACCTTCTGGTACCGGATGACTTGGACTACCAGATGAGCGCATTATTGGTACCGGATGAACCAAGTACTGGATGCCATGGAGTGTGGGTACCAGAACAGGAACAGTACAGGTACCGGAACATGGAAAATGCATATATCAAAACCTGAACAATACAAAACATGTTTCTTGGACATAGAAACATAGGATTAAACCATCATCGACAAAACTATTGTATAATCATCCTTTTAATCACTAAAAATATGGAAAATTGTGTATTAACCACATAGGATAAATAACAAGAGTTAATGGAGGTTTATGGTGTAATTAGCGATATTTTATTGTCAAAATGTAGGGAGATGGTGTAATGATGAGTGTATTTGTATGGCGGAAAGTATGACAAAACTGGAGCTCAACACTCCTCATATCAATGAAGTTCAAATCATCGAGATGATTGATCATATTTCAGGTTCAAATATATGGAATGTGGCATGGCAGAATCATCCTCTTATCTAGGAACATTCCTTTTGGGAGTTACGAAGTGGAACAGATGCCCTGTTTTGGTCAGACTCATGGAAATAGTTTCCTATCTGCAATCCTTAGAAATCATGCAACAAATTCACGCAAAAATAAGGAATGGGGATACCCTCAAGGTAGCTAATATCTTGAAGGATGAGCCCCTTCCTCCTCACTGGAGAAACTGGAAAGTCCTTCACACCAATCTCAATCTTCTAGATGACTTTAATTTGTGACCTTGATAAGAAGTTGTTGCTCATAGAAAGGTTTGCAATCAGGATGGCACTGACATTTTACTCTGGGGTCACTCTCCTCTTGGATCATTCTCAATTAGAGAAGCCTATAATATCAAAACCAAATTTCACCTCCAGCCAAAGGACAATATCTAAAAAACTGTCTGGAAATCGCACTTTTGGCCAAAAATTTCCACGTTTCTATGGCTCCTAGTTCATAACCGCATACTCACTTGGGACAATATATGGATAAGAGGATTCATTAGGCCTTTGGTCTTTCACCTTTGTCTACAACAAAATGAATCAATGGATAATTTATCGAATCAATGTTCTTTCAGTGCTAAAATATGGGATCAAGTCGCACAAATCATGAGAAAAATAAACAGAGCCAGGGAAAATATAATCAACACCATTGTGAGCTAGGGATCGATGGATTTCAACAACCCAATATTAAATCATATTTGGTAGTTTCTCCCAGGTTTTTTTTTTGGAAAATTTGGAAGGAGAGAAATAAGTGAGGTTTCCACTCCAAGTCCTCATTGTCCCCCATATTTGATCTAATATCTATTCCTTCATCCAAGAAATGATCAGATCTCAACACTAATCTCAAGAATATATCTCATGCAACCCCGGTGAAAATAATCATCCTTTCTCAGTGGCATATAAATATTATTCTGAACAAACACATAATCACTCCCATTCCCCATCCCCCACATACTCACAACCCCAGGTCTTGGAAATGTCCTCCCCTAAGATTTTTTAAGTTGAACTTTGATGGTGCATCTAAAGAAAACCCCAGAATTTTGAGATATGGGGTGGTTATCAAATATACAAATGGGAAAATTAGACACATCATGGACCATGGTTGGGAATATAGGTTTCAATTCAAATAACTCGGTTGAGCTCTTGGGCCTCATTAGAGGAATTCAATTGGCCTCCAGTTTGGTTTTGAATAAGGTGATTATTAAAGGGGAATCTGAAGTAATCATATCTCTGGCTACTAAAATCATCAATGGTTTAGATCCTGCAAAAGTGTCCCTTATCTGGTGGTCTCCTCAGTTACTTGGAGGTATTCCATTCCCTCCTTCATCCCTCTCTAATCCTGGTCCCTTCCCATGTCCGACGAGAGGAGAATAAAATCTTTGCAAGTTAGTGAACAAAGGGGTCTCTTTAATGGAAGAAGATATTTCCTTTGATGCTAGTCACCTCCCAACCCCTTATTTGTTATTTCAATGTTTTTATTTAGACCACAGGGAGTGGTCTTCCCCATATGGGGTGCCACTTGGTGAACATGAAAATAGTCGAGTCATTACGGACATTCATCGCCTTCCTCCCTTAATTTACTCTGATGCAGAACATTAATGTTGGGGACCTGGTTGTGATCATGTACTGCATGGGAAAATTAATGCACATGTTTGGCATGATGTCAGATTGCATCTACATAGGTACAAGGAATCTAAGTGTTTTCAACTCAGGATTAATGTCTCTTTCATGGTTGTAACTAGAAATATTGTTTCATTTATGCTCGATATCCATTCATTGTATCTCATTTTGTTTTTTCTTGTTGATCCCTCTTGTCTTCCGGTGTTTTTCCTGGCTTCTCGTCATATGGTTCAATTGATTCCCTCACTTCGACTCTTTGATTTATTCACTTCCATCATGACGAGAGAGAGAGGAAAACCAAATCACAACCCATCCTATTATCATTTCTTAGCCATCCACACTCGCTCATCTCCTTCCTCGACTTCGTAACCTTCCCCTGTTATTCCTTCCACTGCATCTCCATCCACTATTCACAATTGGGTCGAGGATGATTGTGTTTTGGTATTAGTAGTGGAGAAATTCCCTCTGGTTCCACCCCAAATTAACATTGAATACTTAGTGGTATCTCTTGTGGATACTCAAAGTCTCTTAGTCCCTTCCACTTGAGAGGGAGGTGATTCTCCTGCCCAAGTTCTAGAAGAGAATTTGATTTGTCTTGTTCTTGAGAAGTTGGCTCCCATGGTGGTTGAAGAAGAGGCCTTAGATGCTGCATGTTCAGATACAATGGTTACTCAAAATGAGTAAGAGATTCTTGAGTTTCCTCCTCCATGTGGCCTTTTTGAGGAACAATTGGAACTCATTTTTGACTTGCGTTGGAATGTAGTAGACCAGGTTTTTCACCAGGATATCTATAGCCACCGACTAGATACTTTATTATATTATTTCTCAAGGGATCATGTTAAGAAGATATTCCCAACATGCTATCAAAAATTCACCTTCACTCTGTCCTTTCCACATTATCCACCTGGCGATGGGAGTTAGGGTGCTTCCATTGCATGAAGTTATCTTGTCTTGCTTTTAATTTTTCTAATACTAGGCACATATTTATATTGGCATCATTCCTACTTCATAGTATCTTTATTTATTTGTATATCTTAGTTATGGAAATAAGTATAGTCATGGACATATTTTCCAGGGCCTGGGTCCGGTTCTGGTTTCCATTTCTTGGCAAAAAAGACTATAGGATTCTTAGTATGTATATGTTTTCTAAAATTCTAAGGTAATATAACTTTTTACTTACAAAAAAAAAATAAAAACTATCAACTTGAGTGACAATTTCAAAATACAAAATGAGAATGGTAAAACCTTATTTCATTAGATATAAATAAGTCCTTGCAAATTAACTAACCGTGAAGCATGATTTTCCATTTATTTGGTATATGCTTAAAATTTATCTTATGAAGTTTTATATACAATTAATTAATTATTATTATAAACATATATAATAATTTAATGCATTTATTATTTTACAAATGAATGTAAATCATATATCATAAACATATGAAGTTTTATATACAAATGAAGTTCAAAAGGTGAAACAAGCCAAGAAGGAAGGGAAATGGGAAATAATTTATAAAGACAATTTATGGGAAAGGTTATTATTAGGGATAAAGACAAAAAAGATAATGATAGATAGAAATTTGGGACACTCTGGATCCTCTTTTTGAACCGTTGTGGTTTTCCATGGAGTAAAGGGCCTATACTAAGTTGGATCTCAAGTGACATTGGCATTATCCTCTTGGTTGAAACTTGGAAGGATGAATAATGTAAGGTCCCTAATATCTAAGGATTTGTTTTGTGGTCCACATGGAACAAGAAGTCTTCCCAAAGAGGGATTGGAGGCATAGCGTGCTACATAAAAATGAACATTTCTCCTCACACCTGACTTCATAAGAAAGATCCTTTCATCATTACATATGGATGGAGATATATGATATAAATGCTAAGAATATTTATATAGAAATTATATGTTGTTTCACTCGTATTAACTCTACTTTTTATACAAAACAAAAATCTAGATAAGAGATTTCCCTACAAAATCTTAGATCAAGATATCTACAATATGAAAAATGAAGATAATATCCTCCTCTTATGAGACTTCAATGCTAGAACTACAACCAATCAAGCTACTATTTTAAGTAATGAATCCAATTCTAATCTTGTTTGGATGATGAGGAACTTATTTTATCTAACAGTTATAAAAGAAACTCTGAAGACTTGATCAATAATTTTTTTGGTACCAAGTTAATCAAGCTATGTAGTTCTCCAGATTTAATAATTTGCAGTGGTCTAAAGAAGTGGCCAACCTATAATAGGATGACTTGTATCCATGGGTTGGGTAGAAGTGTTGTTGATTATGTAATACCAGATATCCCCATATAAAAACAAATAGTAAACCTTGACCTTTTAGATGACCATGAACTTGACTCTAATCATAGACCTCTAACCCTAACTCTTAACTTTTCCATGAAAAAAATATCCATTGAGGAGCACTCTGAAAACCAAAGACACTTACTTTTTGACAAACAAAAATTTGACCTCTTCTTAAAAGACTTAAGCAATGCTTTATAACTCACATCGTATCAAAACAATATTGAAGTCGACTATTATAATTTTACAAAACCCTCTCTACTTGATTTAACAATTTTTATATTGAGGTGCTATGTAAAAAGAAAAATAGTACAAATAACCCTAAGTACGGTAATGAATGTAAAATTTCTAGAAAATCTATTAGGGATGCTTCCAACACATCTTTAAAATATGATAAGATAAATATATACAAAACCTTAATTAAATGAAAAAAAAAGTCTATATAAATTAAAGGAAAGATAAGTTTTTGCACCTATTTAAGATAGATCCTAAAAAATGTTGGAGGAAAATTCTAACTCATAAAACTAAATAAAATAATAATATTCCCTTGAAATACTATAATTTATACCTTAAAAATATGTATGAATCCCCTAATGTCATGGAAAACATGCCAAACAACTTTACAAAGGATGAAGTGTTTTCTATAGAAGACATTAAGTTTGGGGTAAAGTGGCTTTGAAAAGGAAGAGCTAAGGACATCGAAGGTTACACGGTTGAAATACTAAAAATTGCAGGACCTATCTTCATCCCTCACATACAAGAGCTTTTCAATTTAACTATCCAACAAGGCTTCCAAAAAACTTGGACTCAAAGCCTCATTGTACCTATTTTTAAAAGCAGGAATAAAATCAATCCCTCCAATTATAAGACCATTATGATTAAAATCATTTTACATAAGCTATGTGTTGACGATAAAAATCGCAACAACGAATTTCACCCGCAAAGTATTGCTAAAGCCTATTATTTTAACTATGCTAATAAGATATAAGACTAGTAGGTGGGACCCCATTGTAGACTGGAGGCTTGGATATAGTCATATCACACATTTTATGTTGTTGTTTTGATTCTTGTTATAAGGTCTTATATGGTTGATGATGCAGTATTGGTTTTGTTTTGACATGATAATAGGTGGATGATGCAATTATGGGATGTTCTGTTATTCAAATCTTTAATTTCATGTTATGATTGACATATATTTATAGTTGTTATATTTGATCACGCCGCCACATTTATCACCTGGATACACCTACATAAGACATATGTTAGTAACAACATAAAACAAAAGAAATGGAAAGGAACTTACAAAGAAATCCAAAGAAATGGCATATACTATGCTATGTTAGAAGTTATGTGCAATTAAATGAAAACAAGTTAGTATTAATCCTAACTATTAATGGTTAGTGGCTATGCAAATTGTATTGTGTTATATTGGGCGCATTTGATATATGGTATGGTATGCAAGTTGGAAATGGTTAATATCAATTCTGGGTGGCGCATTTGGCAAGCAATGTGGTCACAAGTTTCAATGGTTTGGAATTAATTTCATGGTTAATGGTATTAGTGATTGTTGGTTGTCGTGTACTTCGAAATTGAATGAAGAGGAAGATGGAAGAGACGTATAGTAAATGCACATCACTCCATACTTCACCCATTGGGTCGTCACCCTAGTATGCTTATTGTTTCATTTTGTTTTGCTGGTGGTTAAGCTCTGAGATTCAAGCCAGGGAAGGAAGTGTTCTGCCAACTTGCTCTTTTTAAAGATATTGGTTACAGGTATGGTTCTTTTCAACCATCCATGAAATTATCTTTGTGTATGAACGAATGATGGCTCAGTGATGCATTGGTTGGTGTTTTCCTGAGATTGGAAACTATTTAAATGTGTGGGTATTCTCTCTGGAATGACTGTGTGGTTATTTTTTTTGCAAGTAAAGGAATTGGTTGGTTGAGTTATGCATTTGGTGGTTGTTCTATGTGGTGAAAACCTTGATGGCTCTCTGTTGTTTTAAGTGTACATGGGTATTATCGCTTTGTGTTTTGAAGGGTTTCGCTCTGTTTATTCTTGTTGGTCTCTTCCTCATAGTTGTAAGGGTAACCCTGTCCAGTCATATGCGGGCTGCTATGTGGTTGTTGTGTTGTTTTTAGAATGACTTTTAGTAGTTGTGTATTTTCCAGAGTCATGGTCGTGGGTTATTCAGCTAGTCGATGGCTTATGTTTTTGGTATTGGAATCATCGTATCTCAGAATTTGGTTATAGGGTGTCCATTATGCCAAGATGCATTCTTTATGGTTATTGGTGATATAATTTTTCCTCGGGTCTACATTCCCACTAACATTGTTATAATTGGTTCGGATCATAAGAAATGCATGGAGGTTATACCTTTGTGTGCTCTGGGGTCCTATCATTTTCGAGTGGATATTCACTTCTCCTCTACATCCTTATCCTACCTTACCCATTGTTGAAATGTTGGACCATTGCATAGACCGGGAGTTATAAGAAGCCCTGGGGTTCTATCAGGATTGTATTGAAGGTTCTCTTCCTATTGGTTGATACATTTTGAGGGCCTCCAGTCCCTCTGTGATATTGATGACCAAGAGAACTCTTTATTGCTTCTTTGTATTCATGTTTACAGAGCCCAATTTTAATCATCCCCAATTGTTCTTACTCTTGACGGGCATCTTGTGATTATCGTAAATTGGTTGAGTGGTCATGACAGTTGTGTTTAGTAACATCTCGTCTTTTTTTGATTGAGTTGATTGGAAAGTTGTGATCAAGGATGAGGAATGATATACAGTCAAAGGATTGCCTCTTTTTCGTTATGACAATTGCGTCAAAACCTAGCTCGTTTTCATTTGATTAAATTGGTTGATTGGGAAACAGTGATAATGTGCAGTCAATGGTTGTCTCTACTCATTATGATTTTGGTTTTTGTATTCTTACAGCATGGTACCAATTGCTAGTTGGTGGTTTCTGTGTGTTTCATTAGTCCCAATCGGGATCATGGAAAATTGTGGAAATTGATCACTGTGATTTCGTTGTCTCACTATATATCTATTATGGAGGCATCGTGCATGTTTTATTTAATTTCATCCTCAGTGATGAAGCTTGAAGTTTTATATTGTGGTTTCGTTGCAATTTTTATTGGTTAATAGAATGAAAAGGGCATGAAATCAGGAAATTTTAAAATTCTGTTCAATTTGGAAAAGAGACATGTGTATATGTTTTATTTGTGAGATTGAAAATTATGGACAATGTTTGATATGCTATAGTGATATATGATGGATAGAGTTGGATAAATGTGGTTGTGTTTCTTTTGATTTTTTTTTAAATGAAAGGAAAGGAAATAAAAGAGACCAAGTATTCTTTTAACAGGACTGTTGAAAGTCATAGCGATTATTCGTAAGATTATAGACTGCGTTAATTGAGAAGTTTAAATAAATAGAATGTGGGACAGTAAACAATTTTGACACAGTAATTGTTTAATTGGTATTGGTATCTTTTGTAGTGAATACAAAGTTGTTTTTATGGATTATTTGATTTGTTTTATGAACAATATTCATTTTTTCCCTACCATTCTCTCACTTTTCACACATTACATGTCCCCTCTCCTTCCCATATTCACTATCCACTCCCTGTTCTTAAAATTAAATTATAGTTAAGTTAAAATTTGTATTATAATAGTTAAAGGATGACACGAGGATGAGTTAAAGTGACATATTCTTTTGATTTACATTACAATTGATTGTTTGATGATTTTTTGAGCAATAATCATGATCTACCTCCCTTCATTTTAACACTTTTTCTCTCAATACAATCCCTCAAATATCCCAAAACCCTTATTCACCCCCTGCTAATTGACAAGTATTAAACGATTTGTATGGATTGGATTGCATGACTCTCATGTATTGTTGATCCAAAATTTGTTTCATATTTAAAAGAGATGTCATGTATGGTTGTTGAAGAAACTAGTTGCTAATCAATAATGCATACAGGAATGAGATTTTTCAACAGAGGTAGCCATGGTCGGGGTAACAGAGGAAGGGGAAATTGGAACAGGGGCCCTAGAAGACCAAGGTTTTCTATACATTTTGATGTAGACTCGCAAGAGTTGAGCCATCTATTTCAAGATGGATTTTTTAACTAGGTTGGACATGGACTGGTCCAACCTAGGCCAGAAAGGCCTCCCTTCCAAGCCCCACATGTCCTTGGTATCCTAGTTCCCCCTCATGTCTCATTACAACCAGAAGTCCCTGAAAACGACAGATGGAAAGCAATTTTCCATCCGAAAGTCTCCCAACATCGTGTCTAGCCTAACTTGTCTCTACCTGCTCCTCCACTTGTTAATCAAATTGTCCATGCTTCCCCTATCCACTCACCAGTACATTCTTTCCATGCAATAAAAAGGTTAAAAAAAACATGCTCCTAATAAATGAAAAGTTGTTTCTCTCCCCTCCTCTCCCTTAAATGACTCTGCGAAATCTGTGTCCTCCCACATGCATTTGAGAGATGATTGCTCTCATGTTATTAGTGAGATTAGGCCTAAAGGCTCCTCACAACCTAAGGAAAATTCAGAGAAATCAAAGGGTGACAACAACAACAAGGGGAATATTGCCTCCCAGAGTGCCAAATATGGGTTTTAAGTGTTTTTATTTATTGATTGTTGAGAACAGTTGACTTCAAAAATTTTGGACAACACACTATTTTTTGGATATATGGATAATATATTTTCGGATATAATTTCAATTATGATTGATATAAATTGTCAAATTATGAGAGTGATGATGGGATCTAGAAGGAGGGTTGTGTTTGATTGATTAACTAGTTGTGTTATGCTTGTTAAAAAACTAAAGGGAGTCACAAGGGGTCCCACCTACTAGTTATCATTTATTAAAAACACTTATTATGATTTTATTACTTTTTACCATTAACTAAAAATTTGGTTGAGTTTTAGTTAACTTAACTAAAAAGGTAGTTTAACTACTTCAACTAATTATGATTGCTTAAAGGCAAAAGGAAAAGGAGGAACAAGGGAGAATAGAAGGAGAAGCATACTAAGGTTTGCTCTTTGAGTTTCATTAGGACAATTCAGTTTTCATTCATTCTCTTATTCATTGAAAGACTAATTCTCTTTATGATAGTATGGTTCTATTGTAGACAACAAGATTCAGGGATGAATTTCATCATTCAGACACTTGTTTTTTAGAGGTATTGATCTATCTTTGATAGTCTGCGTAGACTTGTTTGTTTGTGAATTAAATTTCATGAATGATAAAGGCTATTGTGTAGAGTCGAGTGAGAAGCAATTTGTGGCAAGTTGATCCATATTTTAAAGTTTAGTTTTTTTACTTTTGTTAGAAGTCCTTTTGTATGGCTTTCATCGGGGACATCTGAGTTTGACTTTGGTCCAAACTTCCCCAGGGAATTTTGTAAAGAGAACTAGTCTTTTGATAAATTGGAATGGAATAAACAATTGGTTTATGTCTCATCTATGTTTATTATTGACTTGGTGTTTTTTACTTCTGTCTCTACATTTATTTATGCATCTGTTATATTCATTAAATTACATAAATATTGAATTTTTCAGCAAACTTTTATCTGTATGAAAATCATCCTAAGCACTTGTAACCAATACTTTTGGATTAGGAAATAATTTTTTATGGCTATAAACATAGGGTGATATTCCTGTATATCTTTCTTTATCCAATTAAGATCTGAAAATGATTGATTAATATCATTTCATATCTTTTACTCAACATTTATTTGGCGACCATACTGGGGAGATCTTCCATATATCTCTGGTTGATTTTTACACTTGATTATCATAGAATACATCTATTTTCCTGATATTGATTCTTTGATTTTTTTATTTCTTAATGACTGTACCCATTGTAAGGAAGCCCAATATTGTGCCTGGTCCTCAAGATCATACCAACATTTCTTTAAATATGTTTAACACCATTTTAGACACTACTAATACTCAAGTTGAGCTTAATCATTCATGGGAAGCAATTGAACAAGACATAAGTTCTCAAGAATGTTGGGAAGCTAGATGTAGACAGACTAGAAATCATCCATAACCTTCTTTTTTCTTTAGCTTGGATCGTCTTTTCATGTCCTTATACCCTCGTGTTTCTAGGAGAACAAGAGGCTTATCACCTGAAATTAATCCTACTGATGAAATAGGAAGAAGGAACATTGTGTTATTAACCCAACAAAGTGATCTAAGGAGGACCTTGTTTGATTCATCTAGTTCATCTCTCTCTCTCTTACCTATCATCCACAAGATGGCATCTAGTGGTGGATCTGGTGGCACTGGAAGTGCTTCCTCCTCTCAGTATTCAGCTTCGTCAGTGATTGGTAGCTTATATAGTCACCAATTTCCTGTCCAATCTACCACAAACCCCACCAAAGTCATTAAAACGTATGGGATTTTTCAATTTGAAGAAGATGCTACAACCACATTGTGGCATGTTTCCTCTCCTCTTAACCTAGCACTTGCTACTCGTCCACTTACTAAATTCAAAGAGCATCTTCCTAGGTTTTCATGTAATAACACTGTCACTACAAATGACCACCTGGTGGCATTTTATAATGCCTGTCACAATATAGGATCCAATGACAATGATACTTGCATGCACTTATTTGTCAATTCCCTCGAAGGAAAGGCTGCAGCCGATTTCTTTGACCTTCCTCCTAAGACTTTGTTTACTTCGGAGGAGTTAGTATATTGGTTTAAATCCACCTATGGGAAATACAAAATCCTAGTTGAGAAGTTACGAGAGTACAATAACATCACTTATAAGGATGGTGCGACCATCAAGTCCTTCAACTTGCATTTCACCAAGTTATACAATCAAATCCATGAACTCATTCAACCTCAGAACCAAGCCACTTTCATGCATTATTATAATGCATTACCTTCCCCCTACCATGATAGGCTTGAGGAAAAATCCATTGATAACCTTGGTTCCACTCTGCATACTTGTTTAGAGTATGAAAAAAAACTTTAAAGAACAACTTCCTCATGGATAATTAGTTACAAAGACAGACATGTTCACCCTCTTACAACTTGTACAAGACATGAATAATCATATGATAGCATATGAGAGAAAGGGAAATGTCTCCCCTCTCACCCTTGTAGCTTCATCCTCTTGTGCACCTCCCTTTAGAAATCCAAATGAAAATAGTTTTCATCCTAAAGCTATCATGCCTCGTATTTGGTGCAAATTTTGCGAGGAACACCACAAGGAAATCACATGTGAGGTAAAGAAGAGTTCCATAGATAATATATTTGGTAACAAACCATAAATTACCACTGTTGTCCTATATTTTGCAGAGCTAGAGGATGTCATGATCATCAATACTAGGAACAAAGACTACGCTCCCAAATGAAAATATGATCCTCCCCACAATTCTTCTAGCCCGATCTCATCCTCACCAGTTGATACTATTCAGGTTATTAAGTTTTATGAAAGTCAAGGAACTACCTCCCCTCTCCCCTCTTTCGAATACAACATTCTAAATCAGTTGTCCAACATCAAAAAAGATGCCACCCTTATGGACATGGTTGTCATCCTTGAACAACAAAGGCATCTAAAACAATTCATGGAAGGAAAATATTTCATTGTAGCCAACCTTTCTCAAGAGGTAAATGAAGAGGATTCATTTGTAAATAAATTAGGTGTACATAACTTTAGATACCCTGTAAAAAATCCCCCTTTTTATATTTCTGTAAAATTATGGATAAGGTCGCCCATTGTTGCCTCATTGATGGTGGTTCGAGCCCAAGTGTAATGTCGAAGATTATTATGGAAGAGATAGGCTTGTCTTGTACAAATGAAAATTCCAGAAGCATTCTCTCTTATAATAGTCTACAACAAATGACCATAGGTGAAATCAAAGACGTGACCTTGGTTTTGTGTGCACACCCTGAAATAAAGACAACCCTTAATATTTAGGTAATTTGTATGCCAGTAAGAAATTACTCAATCATCTTAGGAAGAGATTGGCAAGCTTTGACAGGTGGATACCTCTCACTCGATGGGACACACTTATGCCTTCCTCGGAATGGTAAAAACATCATATTCCTTAGAGAGGGAAGGATTTCACCTTACATAGAAAGTGTTCTGCAACCTAATGTGAATTATATCGATGAGGACCTAGGGGTGTATTCCATATTTTTTGAGGAGGATAACATTCCCTTGGAACACATCTACTTAGATGATGGTATGTGGCACATGCACTTTGATGGTTCATGCTCTAATGAAGGAAACATAGATGGCACTATCTTGTACTCTCCTGCAGGGAAAATTCATAACTTTTTGTATAGGTTGGAGTTTTCTTGCACAAATAATGTCATTGAAATCAAAGATTTATTATTAGGAATTAAAAACGCCTATAATATGGGTTGTGGTCACCTTATAGTTTTCGGGGATTTTGAGTTTGTTGTGAACCTTGTACGTAATATATACTCTCCTAGCAACAAGTTGATGAAACAATACACACAAACTGTTTGGGCACTTATCCCAAACCTATTATCTTTCAACATTACTCATGTTAAGAGGGAATTTAACTCAATGTCTGATCAGTTAGCTGCTTTTGCAACCTCTCCTAATCAACAACTTCTTCCACACATAATTGATTTGTTAAGCCCTAATATTGGCTCATTACCCCTTAATTGGGGCATATTATATTAGTAATGTTATTTTATTTATGTCGGCTTTAGGCCATTAGTTGTAATTATACCTCCTAG
>JZKD02S1950821.1:299218-323873 GCA_000966675.3 Picea glauca
TGGGGCATATTATATTAGTAATGTTATTTTATTTATGTTGGCTTTAGGCCATTAGTTGTAATTATACCTCCTAGTCTCCTATATATACCAAGGAGACATTTTTATTTTGAATCATATTGGACTTGAACATTTAAGTGGGGTTAAAGGAGGTTTCCCCCTTGAAAGGGCTTATTATCTGAAATTATCTCTTTTTCAAGGCGTTGAGTACTTTTTCTGAGGTTTTTCTATGCTATATTGATATTGGGTTCTTAACATGATTGTACTTTTCAATCTCTATATCGTCCACATATCCCTCACAATATATAATCATGTAAGGTCTTCCCTAGCGATGAGAGCATATGTGTTTTCATTCAAAATGAACCTTATAAGACTAAGGGATTGATTCCTCTAGAGAGTTCATTTTCATCGAGTGATGTAGACAATAAAGAGAAATATAAGGAAGAGGTGTCAAAAAGGAAGGTGGGTGAAACCATCTCCTTGAACATTGGAACAATTGAGTCTCCAAAGAATGTTAAAATAGGTGCCCAATGTTATGATGAAGAAAAAATGAAGTTTGGTAAGATGCTTGGCAAATTTCAAGATGTTTTTGCTTGGTCTTATGAGGATCTTTATGGTTTTGATCCCGCTCTTATACATCATGCCATTCCCATCAAGGAAGGAATAAAACCAGCTAGGCAAAAAAAAAGACCTATAAACCCTGCACTGGAAGAAACTATTCGAAAGGAGTTGGAAAAACTCTTGAAAGATGGAATCATCTTTCCGGTCAAGTGTTCTAAATGGGTTTCCAATTTGGTTTCCGCTTGGAAATAAACTGGTGAGATAAGATTATGCGTTGATTTTTCACACATTAAATCGGGCTAGTATAAAAGATCACTTTCCTCTCCCTAGTATGGAAATGATTTTGCAGTAAGTTGCAGGGTCGCAGATGATGTCCTTACTTGATGGTTTTTCTAGTTACAATCAAATAAAGGTAAAATGGGAAGATAAATATAAAACCACCTTTATTACTCGTTGGGGTAACTTTGCTTATGAACTCATGCCTTTTGGATTATCTAATGTAGGTGCCACTTTTCAAAGAGCTATGAATATAGATTTTGATGATTTGATTGGCAAGATCATTCATATCTACCTTAATGACTTAACTGTGTACTCTAAAAACTAATCAGATCATTTTTTTCATATGAAAAGCGTTCTCATGCGATGCAGGAAATTTGGCATCTCTCTAAACCCTTCTAATTCCATTTTCAACATTAGCGAGGGCAAGCTCCTTGGACACATTGTCTCTGATTCAGGAATAAGAATTGATCCTGAAAGGATTGTTGCTATCGTTAATCTGCCTGCTCCCACTTCCAAGAAGGAGATTCAAGATTTTATGGGTGTTATTAACTTCATCTGTAGGTTTGTTCCTTATTTTGTTGTGATGGTAAAACCAATTCATAATCTTCTTAAGCAAGATCGTTCTTTTTCTTGGAAAAATGATGTTGAAGATGATTTTGTAGGGATCAAGAAAGAAATCAACTCCACACCGGTTTTGGAGAAGACAGACTTTGAGAAAGAATTCATTATATATACTAATGCCACTGAGGAGGCAATTTCTGTTATCCTCATGCAAAGTGATGACCAAGGTAATGAAAAACCAGTGGCTTACATGAGTCAAAGTTTTTCTGATGATGAATTTAAATATTCTTTTATTGAAAAACATGTTTTCTCTCTTGTTAAAGTAGTTGAGAAGTTTGGCCACTTCATCCTAGGTAAGAATACATTGGTAAAAGTCCCTTTACCTGTTGTCAAGTTTTTTCTCTCATAGAATTATCTTTCAAGGAATCTTTCACATTGGCTTGCCAAGATCCAGGAGCATGATTTAAATATCGTGACTTCAACCACTATCAAGGGACGTAACTTAGCCCTTCACTTAGCTCAACATGCTGAAAATAGTGAAGAAATTGATAAAAAAAAAGATAGTTCCCTATCAACACTATTCTACATTGATAATTATATCCTTCCTGTGTCTAAACATCCTTGGTATAAGAATTTAGTTTATTATTTACAAAACCAAATATGTCCAAACAACTTAGACACTCGTCAAAGGAGAAGGCTCTGTATTGAATCTGCTAGATATGTCATTATAGAAGACTTATTGTTTCAAATATCTATTGATGGTATGTGGCTTCATTGTGTAAACAATGAGGAAGCACAAAAACTGTTGCAAGAAACTCATGGTTCTTCAAATTTCGTCATTCATGTAGGAGGTCATTTTTCTGCCAAAACCACTGCTTTCAAGATTATTAGAAAATGATATCATTGGCCTTCAATCTTTCATGACTCTTATGTTTTTTTGAGATCTTGTGACAAGTGCCAAAAATTTGTTGGAAAAGAACACCTTTCATCCATGTCGTTACAACTTGTCCTCCCGGTCTTTCCTTTTTCAAAGTGGGGACTGGATTTTATTGGTCCTATTAATCCTCCGTCTTCAGCATGACAAGTATTTATTTTGACAGCCACAAAATATTTTACAAAATGGACTAAAGATGTCCCTCTTAAGCATTCGATAGATGATCATGTGATCTCTTTCCTTGAAAATAAAATATTTTCCAGATTTGGTCTCCCATTGGAAATTATTACAGACAATGGTATCGCTTTTATTTCTGCTAAGTTGACCCAATTTTTAGCTAATTTTGGGGTTAAACATTTCACCTCATGAGATTATCATCCCCAAGGAAATGGGCAGGCCGAGTCTACCAACAAGAATCTGGTAAGAATCGTCAAAAGTCACATCGAAGATAAGCCTCATCAATGGCACACTCTCCTCACTTACGCCCTTTGGTCAAATCGAACTACCACCAAGGTGAGCACTAGTTGCACTCATTTCCAACTTGTTTATGGTCAAGAAGCCATTATGCCTACTAAGTTGGAACCTTCCTCCTTAAGGTTAATGCTATAAATCGAAGCATTAAATTCTTTTGATGTTTCACAAAGGATGAATGCACTCATAGATTTAGAGGAGCAAAGGATGTTTTCCTTGGAAAATATAAAAAGGAGACAACAGACTGTTAAGAAGTATTTCAACAAGAGTGTCAAAACTGTCAAATTTAAAGTCAATGAGAAAGTATTGTTGTGGGATTTAGCTCATGCTAATAGGGGAAGACACTCAAAGTTTCAAAAATTACGGTTGGTTCCTTTCAATATTTCTTTTGTCCTCGGTAAAAGCTCTTACATTCTAAAATATTTACAAGAGCGATTGTTTTCCTACAACACTAATAGTTCTCACTTAAAACACTACGTGGAACCAACTTGAAAAGTTTAACGTTGTTTGGATTTTTTTGTATATTAGTAGTTCAATTATGTTTTCATTTTTGTTAGTTTTATTATTTCTTTTTCATTCTTCTTTTACAGTAGTTTGTATTCTTCTTTCATTTTAGTAGTTTTCCTCCTGCTTTGCAATTTTGTCATTTTATTTATGTTGTTTTAAATTTTGCAGTTTCATTTTTGTTATGACATTTCTTGCTTTTGTTCTTTTCAATTTCAAATTTTGGTCAAGAATAAGATGTTGGATCAGTTCTTCCACAGTGAAACTCCTGCAAGGTATTGTTATTCAATAGAAATCAAGCTTACACAGCTGTTACGATGTTCCCCTGAAAGCATAATTGAATTTGTTATCTGCTTTCACTATTGTCTTATGAGGAAATCGGTTACCTCCCACTTCTTCTTTCCATTTCTTCATCCATTTGAGATTCAAAAGAGAAATTCCATACAATTTTTCTCCTTGAAGTCAATAGGAAATTATGGTTGAATGATTATGCATACAGTGATAAACCCCCTCATACTTAACATTTTCCCTGAGTTATTCCCAAATTCCCGATCATTTTTCCATTAAATCTGCTCACTTCCCCCTGTTGCATAATAATTATCATTATACCTTCTTGATCTATTTTTCTTGGTCTGTGAAACCATACATTCTGAGTTCTAAATCTGTTCGAAACAAATTTCCCTATGGAGTCGCCAGTTTGTTGACGATAAAAATCGCAACGAGGAATTTCTCCTGCAAAGTATTGCTAAAGCCTATTATTTTAAATATGCTAATAAGATATCATACTAGTATATGGGACCCCCTTGTAGACTGGAAGCTTGGAGATAGTCATATCACACATTTTATGTTGTTTTTTTATTCCTCTTACAGGGTTTTATATGGTTGATGATGTAGTCTTCGTTTTGTTCTGACACGATGACAGGTGGATGATGCAATTATGGGATGTTCTATTATTCAAATATTTAATTTCATGTTATGATTGGCGTATATTTACAGTTGTTATATTTGATCACGCCACCACATTTATCACCTAGATACACCTGCACAAGACACATGTTAGTAAAAATATAAAACAAAAGAAATGGAAAGAAACTTACAAAGAAATCCAAACAAAGGGAATATACCATGTTATATTAGAAGTTATGTGCAAATAAATGAAAACAAGTTAGTATTAATCCTAACCATTAATGGTTAGTGGCTATGCGAATTGTATTGGGTTTATATTGGGCACATTTTATATATGGTATGGTATGGAAGTTGGCAATGGTTAATATGAATTATGGGTGGTGCATTTGGCAAGCAATGGGGTCACAAGTTTCAATGGTTTGGAATTAATGGCATGGTTAATGGTATTAGTGCTTGTTGGTTTTAGTATGGTATTAGTGCTTGTTGAAATTAATGGCATGGTTAATGAAGAGGAAGATGGAAGAGATGTGTAGTAAATGCACGTAACTCCATACTTCACCCATTGGGTCATCACCCTAGTATGGTTATTGTTGCATTTCATTTTGTTGGTGGTTAAGCTCCAAGATTCAAGCTAGGGAAGGAAGTGCTAGGCCAACTCACTCTTTTTAAAGCTATTGGTTACATGTATGGTTCTTTTCACACATCCATGAATTTATCTCTATGTATGAACGAAACATGGCTCAGTGATGCGTTGGTTGGTGTTTTCCTAAGATTGGAAAATATGTAAATGTGTGGGTATTCTCTCTGGAATGATTGTGTGCTTATTTATTTTGCAGGTAAAAGAATTGGTTGGTTGAGTTATGCATTCGTTGTTTGTTCTGTGTGGTGAAAACCATGATGGATCTCTGTTGTTTTAAGTGTACATGGGTATTATCGCTATGTGTTTTTGGAGGGTTTCACTCTATTTATCCTTGTTGGTTGCTTCCTCACAGTTGTAAGAGTAACCCTATCCAGTCATATGTGGGCTACTATATGGTTGTTGTGTTGTTTTCAGACTTCCTTTTGGTAGCTGTGTCTTTTCCAGAGTCATGGTCATGGGTTATTCACCTAGTTGTGGGCTTATTTTTGTGGTACTGGCATCAAAGTATCTTAGAAGTTGGTTATAGGGTGGCCATTATACCAAGATGCATGCTTTATGTTTGTTGGTGATATAAAGTTTTCCTCGGGTCTGCATTCCCACTGGAATTTTTATAAATTGGTTCAGCTCATAAGAAATGCATGGAGGTTATACCTCTTTGTGCTTTGGGGTCCTGTCACTGTCCAATGGATATTCACTTCTCCTTTGCATCTTCGTCCTACCTTACCCGTCATTGAACTGTTGTGCCATTGCACAGACTAGGAGTTATAAGGAATCTTATGGTTCTATCGGGCTTGTATTGAAGGGTATTTTCCTATTGGTTGATACATTTTGAGGGCCTCTAGTCCCTCTGTGATATTGATGACCAAGAAAACTCTTGATTGCTTCCTTGTATCTATGTTTATAGAGCCCGATTTTAATCATCCCCAACTGTTCTTACTCTTGACGAGAATATTTTGATTATCATAAATTGGTTGAGTGGTAATGACAGTTGTTTTGAGTACCATCTCGTATTTTTTTCATTGACTTGATAAGAAAGTTGTGATTGGGGATGAGGAATGATATACAGTCAAGGGACTGCCTCTTTTTCGTTATGACAGTTGCGTCAAAACATAGCTTGTTTTCGTTTGATTAAATTGGTTGATTGGGAATCAATGATAATGTATAGTCAATGGTTGTCTCTTCTTTTTATTCTTTTGATTGGTGTATTCATACAACGTGGTACCAATTGCTAGTTGGTGTCTAATGTGTGTTTCATTAGTCCCGATCAGGATCATGGAAAATTGTGGAAATTGATGATTTTGATTTCATTGTCTCACTGTGTATCTATTATGGAGGCATTGTGCATGTTTTATTTAATTTCATCCTCAGTGATGAAGCTTGAAGTTTTATATTGTGGTTTCATTTCAAGTTGTATTGGTTAATAGAATGAAAAGGGCATGAAATCGGGAAATTTTAAAAGTTTTTTCAATTTGGAAAAGAGACCTATGTATATGTTTTATTTGGGCGATTGCAAAATATGGACAATGTTTGATATTTTATAGTGAAATATGATGGATAGAGTTGGAGAAATGTGGTTGTGTGTTTCTTTTGATTTTATTTTAAATGAAAGGAAAGGGAATAAAAGAGACCAAGTATTCTTTTAATAGGACTGTTGAAAGTCATAGAGATTATTTGTAACATTATAGACTCTGTTAATTGAGAAGTTTGAATAAATGGAATGTGGGACAGTGAACAGTTTTGACACACGGTAATTTTTTAATTGGTATTGGTATATTTTGCATTAAATACATAGTTGTTTTTATGGATTAAATTATTTGTTTTATGAACAATATTCCCTTTTTCCCTACCATTCTCTCACTTTTCACACATTACAAGTCACCTCGCCTTCCCATATTCACTATCCAATCATTATTCTTAAAATTGAATTATAGTTAAGTTAAACTCTGTATTATAATAGTTAAAGGATGACACATGGACAAGTTACAATGATATATTCTTTTGATTTACATTACAGTTGATTGTTTGATGATTTTTTGAGTCGTATTCATGATATACCCCCCTTCATTTTAATAGTTTTTCACTCAATACAATCCCTCACGTATCCTAGAACCCTTAATCACCCCCTGCTCATTGAAAAGTATTAAATGATTTGTATGGATTGGATTGCATGAGTCTGATGTATTGTTGAGCCAAACTTTGTTTCATATTTAAAAGAGATGTCATGTATGGTTGTTGAAGAAACTAGTTATTAATCAATAATGCATACAGGAATGAGGATTTTCAAAAGAGGTAGCCATGTTTGGGGTAGCATAGGAAGGGGAAATTGGAACAGGGACCCTAGAACACCAAGGTTTTATATACATTTTGATGTAGACTCAGAAGAGTTGAGCCAGCTATTTCAAGCTAGATTTTTTAACTGGGTTGGACAAGGAGTGGTACAACCTAGGCTAGAAAGGCTTCCCTTCCAATCCCCACATGTCCCTAGTATTCTAGTTCCCCCTCATGTCTCATTACAACCAGGAGTCCCTGAAAATGACAAATGGAAAGAGATTTTCCATCCGACGGTCTTCCAACATCGTCGCTGGCTTAACTTGTCTCTACCTGCTCCTCCACCTATTAATCAAATTGTCCAATTTTCCCCTACCCACTCACTAGTACAGTCTTCCCATGCAAGAAAAAGGTTAAAAATGGAGGCCCACCATGCTCCTGATAAAGGAAAATTCATTGCTTCCCCCTCCTCTCCCTCAAATGACTTTGCCAAATTCGTGTCCTCCCACATGCATTTGAGAGATTATTTCTCTCATGTTATCAGTGATATTAGGCCTAAAGGCTCACACAGCCTAAGGAAAATTCAGATAAATCAAAGGGTGACATCAGAAACAAGGGGAAGATTGCCTCCCCGAGTGGACAATATGGGTTTTAAGTGTTTTTATTTATTGATTGTTGAGAACAATTGACTTCTAAAATTTTTGGACAACACACTGTGTTTGGATATAATTTCAATTATGATTGATATAAATTGTCAAATTATGAGAGTGATGATGGGAGCCACAAGGAGGGTTGTGTTTGATTGATTAACTAGTTTTGTTATGATTTTAAAAAACTAAAGGTAGTCACAAGGGGTCCCACCTACTAGTTATTATTTATTAAAAACCATTATTATGATTTTATTAATTTTCCCACTTAACAAAAAAGTTGGTTGAGTTTTAGTTAACCTAACTAAAACGTTATTTTAACTAATTCAACTAATTATGATTGCTTAAAGGAAAATTTAAAAGGAGGAACAAGGGAAAATAGAAGGAGAAGCATACTAAGGTCTGATCTTTGAATTTCATTGGGACAATTTAGTTTTCATTCATTCTTTGATTCATTAAAATCCTAATTCTCTTTTATGATAGCAGGTTCCTATTATAGACAGAAAGATTCAGGGTTGAATTTCATCATTCAGACACTTGTTTTTTAGAGGTGTTGATCTATCTTTGATAGTCTGTGTAGACTTGTCTGTTTGTGAATTAAATTTCATGACTGATAAAAGACATTGTGCAAATTCGAGTGGGCATAAATCTGTGGCAAGATGATACATCTTTTAAAGTTCAGTTTTTTTACTTCTATCAGAAGTACTTTTGTACAGTTTTCATCGGGGACATCTAAGTTTGACTTTGGTCCAAACTTCCCTAGGGAATTTTGTAAAGAGAACAAGTCTTTTGATAAATTGGAATGGAATAAAAAATTTCTTATGTCTCATCTGTGTTGATTATTGACTTGATGTTTTTTACTTCCGTCTCTACATTTATTTACACATCTGTTATATTCATAAAATTACATAAATATTGAATTTTTCAACAAACTTTTATTTGTAAGAAAATCATCCTAAGCACTTGTAACCAATACTTGTGGATTAGGAAACAATTTTTTATGGCTATAAACATAGGTTGATATTCCTGTCTATCTCAATTTAGCCAAGTAAGATCTGGAAATGATTGAGTAAGATCATTTAATATCTTTTCCTCAACACTATGCGGAAGTATTTTGGAAAAGAATATGGGTACATGGCTAGAAATCCATGGAAAACTATATAGAGGCCACATTAGGTTTAGAGAATACCATTCCACTGTGGATCACTATAATGTCCACTATCCCAACCGAGGGACACTACGGTGCAAAATATATATAAAAAAGAAATTTTTTCTAACTAAATTAACTATTTTACTGTTATCCAATTTCCTGTAGCTTACATATACAAATTAAAACAGATTTATCTACTCTCTACAACCATAAAATAGATGCATATACCACATGCTAACAATCAACATGAAATGCAACTAAACAACCCATTACAACAACATATAAATCACTTCCAAATACACAAAGTCCATGCACAACAATTAAACACATAATTTAACATAACAAAAAGATAAAACACTTATCTTTTCATAATAGTTGTGCAACCAGATGCTTGGGATGGATGTTCCACCTAGCCATAAACTGGCTATTCTGAATATCAACAACCATTCACCCTTGAGATGAGTCTATCAATCCAAAAAAGAGGGTGGTATCTCACATTCCACTCACAGCTCATAAAAATCTCAACCCAACTGATATTCTCCTACAACTATCCTGATTTTCCACCATCTCTCTTCCTCTTGACTTGTACAACCCAACGAATGTACCATTTGTTTATCGGGGATAACCAAGGGGATGTACCATCCATTTATCAGAATTAACCCAAGGAATGTGACATTATTTTATCAGGTTTTCTCTGGCACATGAAGCTAGGAATATCTCAATTGGTTACTCAGGGGAAACTGTTGCTAGGAAAACTATCAGTAGATCAAGAACAAACACTTGTTGTTTTAGTGAAACTCACACATGAGTTCACTCTTCAGGCCTGACAAGCTGTATCTTCAGTTTTCCAACTCCAATTTACTCCAATTACCCTCCAACATGCTATAGAATTTACCCTCCATGGCTACATCAGTTTCTTCCAACTATATTTCTCACTCTCTACTTTCTCTCATGCACCAAAACCCCATCTTTAAAATCTCCTCTCCTAACCATATGAATTTCCTCTCTTTGGCATGCCTTTATTGACTCACACTCTTCCCCAATATGATTTTACTCAACCCCCATGTGCCCAATAACTTTGGGATGTGACTACTCACACCCACCCTCTTACACATATTCAATGATTGGCTTTGGGAACACTCAATCATAAATGGGAAGGTTCATATACAAATAACAATTTAAGGAAAATGGGTTAAATTAATATACATGGGTATTTCCCTCTTGGACCCCTCTTGGCCATTATCCTATACACCACCCTCTCTTGTGCATTAATTCCTCCCCCATCTCTTGTCCATGTCCCCTTAGCAGCTGGAATCATGTTTATTATTAAAACATACAAATACAATTCACATATTACATCGCTTGGTCGTAGCCACATATTATATATACATAAGCGTTAATTAAATTGAGGATTATAGTGGGGATGTTACATTCCCCCTCCCCTACAATTGTGCACCATCCTCGGTGCACTCTATGTCTATATACATATATGCAAATTTACATCTCAATTCTTAGAAATAAAATTATGCAATTTAATAGCTCCAACAACAGCTCTGACCATAATCTTATGTTCCTCTCAACTAGCCGACCCAAGGAATGCACCATTCATTTAGCACGGATAACCCAAGGGATGTACCATACATTTATCAATTTTATCCCAATGAATGATCCATTCTTTTATCAAGGTCCCCAGTGCAGTTGGCCAAGAATCTCATATGTGGTTTCATAATTTTTGTTGCTAAAAAATGGAGTCTTGCATGATGTTTTCTTCAAAACTGTAAAAAAATTACAGGTATTATCCCACATTTTTTCTTCATGCTCCCATGTAGCATCTTCAATACCGTAACAATTCCATTAAACCTTTACCAACCCTATCGCTTTGTTTCTTATCACCTTGACTTTCTGGTCCAGGATGTGTACTAGTTCCACCTGGAAATCCCCTTCGTGCTCCACCTGGATCACATTCCAATCAATTATGTGGCTAGGATTAGGAACATGTTTCTTTAACAATGACACATAAAATACATTATGCACTCTCATGGATGCAGAAAATGCTAACATGTATGCAATTGGACCTATGTTTTCTAATATTTCAAAATTCCCACAATAACTTGTTGCCAACTTCGGGAAACTTCTTAATCTTAGAAAACTTCTATTTTCCTTTACTTTTAAGAACACATGTTATCCCACTTTTAAATATCTGAAAAATGTGTTCCTGTCTGCATAAATTTCTTCCTATCTTGGGTATATTATAAAATCAGTTTTATCTTTTACATCTTCTATTCCATTTCCTTTAACAATTCTAGCCCAACAACTTCTATGTCTATTGGATTGTCCCAACCATTGGTGTGTTACATTTTCTTCCATACAATTCCTCAAATGGATTTATTTTGAGTGAGGCCTGAAACCCATTGTTGTAGGAAAATTCAACTAAATGAATATAATCTTCCCACTTTGATGGTGGATCCATCACATACATTCTAAGCATGTCCTCAATTATTATGTTATCCCTATATGTTTTCCCATCTGACTCTAGATGATATGTTTTACTAAGATTTAAATTTATCCCAAAGCCCTTGAACAAACCCTTCCAAATATTGGAAGTAAACTTTGGATATATGTCTAAAACTATTTCCTTAGGAACTCCATGTAGCCTAGCAACTTCTTTCATGTAGATATATGCAATATTTGTTTCCTTATGTGTAGTATTTACTGGAATAAAATGTGTTGCTTTAATCAATATTTCCATCACCACCATGATGGAATCATGTTGCTTCATTGCTATGGGCATCTTTAGTAATAAATTCAACTGTGGCAACTTCCCACTTCCATTATGGAATGGGAAATGGTTGTAGCAAACCTACTGGGTGTCTATGTTTTGTCTTTACTTTTTGGCATTCTAGACATCGGGCTATGTAATTAGCCACTTCTTTCTTCATTCCTGGTAAAAACTATTGGCTTCTTACTACTTCAATTGTCTTATGATATGTTGGATGCTTGGAATATGCATGATCCATATTATTTTGAGAATGACATGAAGACAAAAATATAACCGATATATAATAAGGAAATACATAAAGATAATGTGGAGAACACATAAATAAAGTGAAACCAAACTTCTATTAATGAACAATAGAGAGAAAAACATTGTAGAACAAAAACTGGTAGAATGGGGTAGCTTATCTTTTAAAAGAAAGATATATTGGCTATGCTTCATTCGCAACAAGCTTTACATGACACTCCATTTCATGCTTAAAGGGCCTCCTTCACCTCAATTATATATGAAAGAGTGAGAGGAGAACAATTCCCATGATGCATGTGGGATAAATTGGACTAAGTTTATAAAATTCCACAGGCATGTAAAACACTAGGACTTCCTGAGAAGTCACCCATCCCAGTACTACTCTAGCCTAAGCGCACTTAACTGCGACGTTCTAATGGGATCCGATGCATTAATACTGTGTTGTAGGAATGTACATAAGACCACTAGGAAATCATTACATGATGTCTGTAATTAACAAATGAAGATAACATTACATTTCATTCCACGTCAAAAGGGTGAATATCATGGTTTATCAAAACCACAGGCCCAAAATGGTGATTCAGTGGAAAAAGTGGATGGCCATCGAGATCCATCTAGATCATTCCTCCCCATTTAGAAAGCAATGGTCTCCATTGCGGCAAGTTCCCATGGGATATGGGGAGACTTATGCTAAATCTAAATCTTGGTGTGTTGGTTTCCTTGTTGAAGAAGTTCTCATGCTTAGCTTATTGAAGGTTTTCATGAACCTGTTGTTGGAGGGGTTGGATATGGTAAACCAATATAGTTGCATGATATACCTAAGTGTGGGAGGATTTTGTCGGTGAAGATGCAACATGAAGAGTATGAAGGGTTTTGTTATAACCTTTCTTGAGTGGGTAGTGTGGAGGTACCCTCGTAGGTGTAGCAAGAACATCTTGGTACTCTTCTAAAATATTTTCAATCTACTTCTGCTAGATAGAAACATCTTGGGTTGAGGCTGCAGTGGTTGTAGTGTCTTTCTGTTCACCTTCTGATTGGATTGTGAAGAGGATAAACTTTGCAGTATGAGATATTACTTTGTGGCATTGTTTTGGTGGGACAATAGTTAGAACTACCTCTAGTATATTGTATAGCTAACCCCCCAAAGTAACAATGATGATATGGGGTCAAGACTCATAAATAACATGACACCTCCACATATATGGCTAGCCTACTAGAAGATCACATACTTCCAGTGTGACAACATCACACAATTCCTCATCCTTGAAGGGCTTGATGTCGTAGGACAAGCAACACCATTGGCTGACATGAAGATATTGACCCTAGGGAAGCCACCCGATGTTGTATGGTTGTAGGTGTGGTGTTCTTGGAAAATCAAAGTTCTTGAAAACCTCTACTGAGATGATGTTATTTTGGCTTTTTCTATCAACAACAAAATGTAGTGGGGTCCCTTTTACCCACATTTTTGAATGGAAGAGTCACTCCACCTCCTCGGAATCCTCTTCTAGTTGGATTGTTGTAGTTGCGAAAGTAGCAATAGGTTCTACATCAATAATCTGTCTAATTTTATTATTTTTTGAATCAAATTCTAAGTCAGGTTCCAACTCTTTGTCTTTGATCTCGGACACCAATGATTGTATTGAGAAAAATTAATTAGTGTTGTGCCAAGGAATATTGTGGAACTCACACCACTTTCCGGTGTCTTTCTTATACTTCCCATTACCCTTATTTTCCCACATATGGGACTAGCTCTCTTGAGGTTGGCATTCCTTGCTCTATCCTTCATTATGTGAGTTAGATTTTTCTTTTCCATGCTTCTCCCATTTACTCTGTTGTGAGAATTTCTATTCAATTTTGACTGCATATTGATAAGCAGATCCTAGTGAGGATATGTCTAAGAAATCCATATTTTTTTGGATAAACCTTTGTAGACCACTGTGGTACTTCAAAACTAGGTGTCTCTTAGAGTCCTTGATACCCAACTTTGAGCACAAGGTATGAAATATGTTGGTGTACTCTGACAATGTCTGGTCTCTTTTCTGATGTAGAGTTGTCCGTCTCATGTATTGGTCATCATAGTTTTCGAAAAGATATAACTCGTCCTTTATTTCATCTACAAAGGCTTCCCAAGTGGGTTCTCTCCTAAATAGCGTAGATTCATCTATGTCGTACCTCTCCCAGTAATCTTCCCACCAATATTTTACATGGGGAAGGGATTTAAGGAGCGCAAAGGTGATCTTTTCACTGTCATAATTTTTTTGGATAGAGTAATAAACTTCTAGAAGATTGAACCATTTTTCTATAGCATCTACATATATCTAGCATTCAAATAAGAGAATATCAAAATTGACTTGTACCTTGAAGGTTGTTGCACTTGCAAAATGGCCTCATGTCAAAGATTCCTCATCCATCACCATTGATAGTTTTCAAAGGATATGAGCAAAGGTTTCCCTCATATCGTTCCTCTATCGCACGATGGCTTCCTCGAGAAAAATATTGAAAGTATCTCCTGCTTTGTCATCTCTCTTTTCTTTCGCTATGGGAGGTCGCTTGGGCTAGAGAGAGAAGTTCTCCTCAAGATAAATTATCTTGTAACACACCCAACCCCTAACTACATGTTCTAGGGATGGTGAATCAATTTTTTTTTTCTTCCTAACTCTCTCAAATCCTTATTCAGGGATTTCTATTAGCTACTACTCCCCACGAGATTTCTAATGGTTTCCACCGCACTAAAATATGAGCTCTGGTTTGCAAGTTATTTCCTCCCAAAGTTACTTGGGTGTTATTAGTTGGGGTCTTCGACGTTCGGCGCTGAACACCCCTTTTTATGACTCCCCAAAGTCTCAAAATATTTCCACGTGTCCTTGTCCCTTCGACGATTGACGTTCGACATTTTGCATTGAATGTCCATTTTTCGACGTTCGACAATCGGTAACCGACGTCCTATGTTTTCTATGTTTTGGCAATCGATGATCGTCGTTCAACATTCGACGTTCGGTGATCAACGATCGATGTTGAATGTTTCAGTTTTCAAATATCAATGATCGTCATTGAAAATTCAACGTTCGATGATCGATGATTGATGTTGAATGTCCCTTTTCTATACTATGCCCCAATCTTCCAAACTCCCGAAGTTATCCAGACTCCCGGAGTCCCAGACACGTCACCAACCACGTTGGCTAGGAGGGAATGAACCAAAGGATGATACATGGATAGGGCCAAGGGTGCCATGTGTCCTCATTAGGGGGTGACATGTGTCATGCTCTAATTCAATTGGCTATTGATGGCCTCTCACCAATTCCAACTGGCTCCTCTTATCTATTTTTAGTTCAGCGTGTTCTTCTATACTTATTTGTAATTGTGGGTTCTAAACTTTCGGGGTTGTTTGAAGCCCTACACATCTTCCAGGTGGATATTGGTGGCCTCTCACCTAATCCAAATATCTTATTTTGTATGTTTTCATGTCATCACATCTTGTTGTACTCCCAAGGCCGTTTTGGAGGCCTAAACAATGGTTTTTTGGCTTTCCATAGTCAAAATATAGATGGAGTCATATTTTTATGGCTGAATGTGTAGTTATCTGAAGACCTTTCCAACGGGCTATCACTCACCTAAAATAGATTTCGTATGCAAAAGGTGTGACCCCTGGAAGTTGGGGTACCAACTTACCCATAGGGGCCCACATGAATTTTGACGTTTCACCTCCTAGGGTTAGGTTTTTGGATGTCTAGGGTTTGGGAATTCATGAGTAATATCAAAAAGGCCTCTAGAGACTCATTGTAATTCATTCTGCTCAGATGGATGCATGTAGCAGTCACATCTCTTCTTAGAGATAGCTACCACCATTTGAGCACGTGTTTTAGTTCTGCAGTTTTATAGTTTCATCCTATTTCATTATTCAATAGAAGATATGGTTCACTGGATATCTTTGTTATTCTTCATATCTCCATGTTTATTGTATTTAGTTTTTTAATCAGTTTGTTCTACTCCTAAATCTGGATCAATGCTACCAAAGTGGTATGCTCTTCATTTATTTTTCTTCGTGCATGTCCCCAACAAGATCATGGTACAAGAAGTAGGGACTCAAACCAATCGAGCCATTGCAAGATCAGTCACACTGAGCCTGACAACAGCCCATGGGGGATGAAAATAAATATGATGGAGCAGGAGATCCTATCAAAATGTTGCTCAAGGAATCCCTCACGTGACAAAGGCATGAAATGATGGAAAAATTTGCACAGATCCTTTGACAATTTCTCACATGAGAAGCATCTTCATCAAGCGGCCATGCAACCCCCTTCAAGGTACATGTAAATTTTGATATTATATTATTTGAAGGACTAATATATGCGAATGTTGTAGATAGATGGTTGAATATGCTCGAAGGGTATTTTTTGGTCCATAATTTTTTCGATAGGGAAAAGATCACTTTTGCACTCCTCAAGGCCATTCCCATGTTGAATATTGGTGGGATACTTACTCTGAGCAAAGGGCCGTAGAGGAATCTTCAATGTTTGCGGTTCCCCCTACATGGGATTCCTTATGGGATGTCATTAAAGAACAATACTACCCTGTTGGAAGCTACGAGGACCAGTACACTCGATGGACCAACCTAAATCAAGAAAGGGACCAGATAGTACCATATTTCACCAATATTTTCCATACCCTGTGCACCAAATTGGGAATCAAAGACTTTGACCATCATCTGGTGCTCAAATACCATGGTTATTTTCATAGATAAATTCAAATAGAAATGGAGTTTCTGGACATCGCCTCATTGGGCATAGATTATAGATACGCTGCAAGATCGAGCATAAATTTAAGAAGAAAAGGTGAGAGTTTGGATATGCAAACCCCTCACAACCAAAGAAGGGAAAAGGCGTCCCAAACCCACACAGAAAGGGAGTAAGTTGAGATGGTTTCCCTCAGGATAACCAGTCCAAGCCGCAACAAAAGAAGGTAAATGAGAAGATGAATAAGGACACGGGAAAATGGTGTGATTACCATAAAACCCCTTGGCACAACACCTAATAATGTCGCTCCAAGCAGTCACTCGTGGTTGAACTAAAGGATTCTGAGTCAGGGGGCAATTTTGATTATGGATCAAATCCTGAAGGAGGGAAGCGAATTATATATGTTGAACCCAGTGCCACTATCGCTACCATCAAAGTCTAGCCAAGATAACCAAAAGAACCAGGGGAAGGGGAATGCCTCTTTCACTCCCAGATGTGGGTAAAGGGGGATGTGCTTTATTTCATTATCGATAGTGGTAGTCAGAAGAAACTGATTTCATAAAAGGTCATCAAGAGGATAGACCTACCAATGACACTGCACCTGTATCCCTACACCATCGGTTAGCTTCACCAAGGAAGAGATATCCATGTCAGCGAATAGTGTCGTCTTCCCTAGGGCATCAATCCTTTCAAAGATGAGTTATTGTGTGATATTTCTCCCATTGAAGTTTTTGATGTTCTTTTAGGACAACCATATTTGTGGAAGCGTCATGATAGTATAATTCTAGACCCGACAGTGTTATTATTACTTTGGGTGGACAATTGTAAATGATACCAGAGGTACCACCACCTACTATTATTTCTTTAATCTCTGCTAAGCAATTCAGTAAGATCATTTCACAAATCGAGAAGTTCATATTCTTTGTGATCCGTGCTCATAGTAAGCAAAAGTTTGCTTCCACATCCATGGCCTCTACATAGAGCCTCTCTTTGCAGCAAAAGCAAGTGGACGGGATCGTGGAAGAATATAGAGACATGTTATCCTCACCTACATGGGTACTGACACACTGCCAAGTCAAGCATCCAATTGATCTGACCCCTGATGCACTTTTACCTTCTTGACCAACTCAAGGGAGAAAATTTCTTCAACAAGATTGACCTAAAGTCTAGCTACCACCAGGTTCCCATCAAACCAACTAATGTATGGAAGACAACCTTCAAATCTAAATAAGGTCTCTGTGAATGGCTAGTCATTCCCTTTGGATTAATAAATGCACCAACCACTTTCATGAGGTTGATAGATGATGTATTGAGACCCTTCACCAACTCCTTTGTGGTGGTATATTTGGATGACATCCTCATCTTTAACAAAACGTGGGAGGAGCACATGTAGAATATTCAATAGGTTTTGAGGACTTTGTGGCAACACAAGTTATATGCCAACTTCAAAAAATTCTCTTTTGGCATGAACAAGGTCCAATAATTGGGATACATTGTTGATGAGCATGGGGTACTTGTTGATCCAAATAAGATCCAAGTCATATGTGACTAGCCAACCCCAACCACATTGACTGAGCTTTGGAGCTTTTTGGGACTAGCCAACTTCTACCAACGGTTCATGTTGGGATTATCCCATATTGCATGGGCCCTCAACTAGGTGACCAAGGGCGGTGTCAGGGCCAAGTTCATGTGGGGGAAGGAACAAAATGAGCATTCGATGATCTGAACCATTGCTTTTGTTCATCTCCAGTACTTTCCTTTCCCAATCTACAACAACCATTCGAGATTGAGACTGATGCATATAACTATGTTGTGGGAACATTTCTCACTCATCACGGTCATCCAGTGGCATACAATAGTGAGACACTCTTAGATACTCTATGGAAATACCCCACCTACAACAAGGAAATGTATTCCATTTTACAAGCTTTTTGTCAATGGAAACATTACATTCTGGGAAAGGAGACAATTATACACCCTGATCACAAGCCTCTGTAGTTCATACAGACACAAAGGAAATTGCAAAACAACCTCCATCAAAAGTGTTCCACCTACTTGTAGTAGTTCCATCTCAACATCAAGTATAAGACATGTATCTCAAATCATGTTGTTGACTGCCTCAATCGACCTTTTGTGGTTGCACTCACCACTATGCTTTATTCATGTGGACATGAAGCATTTGAGTGGCCCTAATTTGATCAGCAAGATCCAAACTTCGCCACCACCTATCAAATTTTGGGTACAGGTGTGAATTTCACCGATTTTCACATTTAGGACAGACTATTATGCCACCTCGGCCATCTCTATGTTCCTACAAGGAATCCCACTACAGTCAGATGGCATGACATTTTGGCATGGAGAAAATTGTGGTTGTTCTTCAGAAACATTTTTATTGGCCAAAACTTTGACATGATGTCACCAAGTATATCACATATTTCACTGTCTATTCCATTTCCAAGCTAGCCATCAAGAAGAAAGGCTTATACACCCCTCTTCCTACTCTCAATAATCCTTCAGAATCCATCTCAATGGATCACATGTCTGGCCTTTCGTCCACCAAGAAAGAAAGGAAATGACTGTGTATTTGTCGTCATTGATTGGTTTTCAAAGATGGCCATCCTCACATCCTACAAGAAGAATATCATAGAAGAAGATAATTCCAAGTGTTATTTTAACGAGTGTGGGTCCACTTTGGGATACCATAGACCATCATCTCTGACCGGGACAACAATTTCCTAACCACATTTTGGTCGAGTCTCTAGTCATTATTGGACACCAAGCTCACAAAATCCACTGCTTTCCACACCAAACAGATGGCCAAACTGAGGTCATCAATTGAATGATTGTGCACATCCTACGCATGTACAACTCTAAGAATCCACATACATGGGACAAGATTATCCCTTATGTTCAAGAAAGTTACAACAGGTCTCTCCATAGCTCCACCGACCATAGCCTATTTCAGGTGGGGCTGGGATTCCAACCCTTGGGACCCATTGATGTTTCACTTCCTCTTGCCACCACACAGACAGACTCTTCCCATGATTAGTTTGTGATCAACAAAGCCACCAGATTCATTGATAGGATTCATCACATCCGCCAACAGGTCCAGGAGATTTTTCATAAATCCAATACTAAGTACAAATAGTGCCATGATCAACATAGGGTACCACACCAATTTTAGGTTGGTGAAAAAGTCTGGTTACATTTTTAGAAGGAGTTTCTCATAGGGCCCCATCAGAAGCTCCACCCACTTTTCTATGGGCATTACACTATAACCAAGGCCATGGGTAGCAATGATTTTGAGTTCAACACTCCACCCTTCCTTGGCCTGCACCCAATGTTCAATGTGGACCTCCTTCGACCATATTTTCCACTATTATTGGACACCTCAGAGATCACAGAACAACTGAAACCCACACAGCTCAACTCTGTCTACATGGAAAAAGCATCCACTGATCATATAGTGGATACAGAGGTCAAGGGAAATCACCAACAAAGGACCCAGCTTTATCAGGTTATCAAGGTAGGGAAACTCCTACACTGAGGAAAATGTCTCACCCATGGCCAAATCCAGTAGAAGTTTCCTCACCTGATGTGAGAAATCAATGCAATGGAGGCCATTTCTTCATAAGGGGGGAGGATTGATCTAGTTGGCTATTGGTGGCCACCCACCTATTCCAACCGACTCCTCTTATTCGTTTTTAGTTTAACACATTCTTTTGTACTTCTTTGTAATTGTGGGTTATACACTTTTGGGGATGTTTGAAGCCCTACACATCTTCCATGTGGATATTGGTGGACTCTCACCTAATCCAACTTGTTTATTTTGTATGTTTTCATGCCATCACATCTTGATGTACTTCCAAGGCCATTTTGGAGGCCTAAACAATGTTTTTTTGGCTTGCCACATTCAAAATGTAGTTGGAGACAAAGTTTGACAGAGGAATGTGTACCTCTCTGAAAGACATTTCCAATGGGCTATCACACACCTAAAATGGAAGTCGTATGAAAAAGTTACGACCCGGGGAAGTTGAGGTACCAACTTACCCATAGGGGCCCACATGAATTTTGAAGTTTCACCTCCTAGGGTTAGGTTTTCATATGTTTATGGCTTTGGAATTCATGAGTAATATAAAAAATGCCTTTAGAGCCTCATAGTAACTCATTCTGCTAAGACATATGGGCATAGCAGCCACATCTCTTCTCAGAGATAGCTACCACCATTCGAGCAAGTGTTTCAGTTCTGCATTTTTACAGTTTCAGTCTATTTCATTATTCAATAGAATATATTGTTCATTGGATATATGTGTTATTCTTCATATCTCATTGTTTATTGTATTCAGTCTATTAATCACCTCATTCTTCTCCTAAATCTAGAACATGATCTATAAGGCATAAGGGGTTTGTGAATCCTCCATATCTGGGTGACACATGGAACCTCAGTTGTGGATCCACATCACCCTCGATGATTTTAGTGAGCCACGTCAACCCTCGACATACATTTTTCTCCCTTATATCAAATCTCATGGTTAAGGTCTGTCCACATAGATCCATAGATCCACGGTCCCCTTTACTTCATGATTTTGGGCTTCAGAGCTTACCAACTCCTCATATTGTGAATTCCCTAAAGATCCAAATCTTAGGACTCTCAGATCTGGTGCCATGTTCCCTCTCCCTACCAATGGTCGAGATTTATTTCATCGTCCGCAACGTCGTGAGTTTTCACACCTTGAAAACTCTTGGCCAAGTCCTATGGAGTACCAAGTCTCCGGACTATAGAATCTCCCACCACATGGCCTCTCATCCAACTGTTCTACTCTAATGAGTCAATTTTGATAGGGAATGATTGGGGTTCATGTTTCACTCCATGATGCATTCCCGGTTGTTGGAAAGTTAAGAGGTGTCCTCAACGGGTTCTTAGATTGAATGTTGAGAGGGATCCTGGAGGATCCGAGGATCGATGGTCTATGTCACTTCGGGAATTTGACATTCAAGAGTCTAGCATATATCTTCCAGCTTCCTCTCCAGAGTGCCAAATACCCAAACTTATGGATAGTCATTGATCTATGGACCATGCATCCCTCTATTCTCAACATTCTAGATTAACTTTGTGACTCCAACAATCGGTAGTTTCAGCGCTACACCACTCCTATCCTCCTGAAGTGGAACTTCACCGAAGTGATTAACGTTACCCTTCCTAATTCCCATCTAATGAATGAAAGAGATATCCACTGGATCCCTAGATCTACGACCCTCATTAATTTGTGACTCTGGCCTTCAGATATTTTCGAGGGTTTTGGAGTCACAAATCTCGATGTCCCGAAGCCAAAGTAGCTTCGTTCCTTTCAGATTTAGTGAGGGGTTCCCAACCCTGGGTCATATGGGTTCATATTGAAGTTATGGGATACACTCAGCTCTTAGTCGAGACTTGATTAAGGCCATGGATATGAGCCCTTGGTCACATGGGTGGACAATATGTAGGAAACTCGTTGCTCCCACAAAGTTGAACTTGACATTCCCACTAAGTGAACTCAAAGGATCGACAAGACTTAGATGTTTTTATTTTATCCTACCCCGACCCCCTATGGATTCACATCCCATAACTCTCTAGTAACTGAATGAGGTAAGTAAAAAATAATATAAATATAACAATTTACAGAAGAAAATGATCATTTTATAATATTGTTCAAACACCGACATTCAATCATTGCATCCAATATATTACAAAAATTATGAAAATACTTCTCAAAGATGCAAAATGTGAAGCAATTTATGAAAGGGGTGCCTTATTCCTCCCAATGATAGGAACAACCACTCTAAGACCATGATTCTCTAAGAGAGATACATTCTTCTTGATTCATGACAGTTAGGGACAGAGGTTACTCTCCTCCTCCCACAAGAAATTGGAAACCGATTTTCTCTAGTCCAAGCAAGGAGGTCTTCATGAGTACTTCCTCTATCACTCATCAACCTCGTTTATCATATTATAGTGAAACCCTTCCCATGGATTACTTACAACCAAAAAAATCTTTCTTCTCAGCTTTTCTCTCAACTTTAGAGTTGAATCATGCTCACTTCTCTTCTATGGTGATTGTTCTCTCTACTAAGATTCCTTGTAGATCTATCTTTGTTCCCCCCAAATTACCTCCTTTCTTTCCTTCCTCAGCAAGTTTGCATGAGTCTGAATCCCAATTCATGGTCAGGTCTGGAATTCTTATAGATGGGTACCTTGCCCCATCTCCTCATTAACTCTTAAGGATGGCCTTCCAACTACCAACCTGATTGGTAATTCATTTTTGGGTCAAAGGACTGTTGAGAAATTACACCCAGTAGGCACTGGTCTAGTGAGGGTCATCTCAACCATTCTTGGTTTCCCCTCACCATCTCTCTCATAGAATCCGTGGTATATCTTGGAAAATTCCCCCCTTTCAGTAGTTGTCACATAACTATTTTCCATTAATAATAGAAAAATCATAGATTGACCCTTTTATACAAAGGTTCATTCAAATCAAATATTCACACATATTTAGTCCACCATAGTCTCTTGGCCAGTTATAGTTATATTTACAAATAGGGGGAAACATGGGTATTAAAATCCCCTTCCCCTTAAAGGAACATCATCCTCTATGTTCTATCTATCAATGTGCTTTGTATGTAAAAAAGTATAAAAAAATGGATATGCATGTTTCATGGCATCCTCCATTTCCCATGTAGCCTCATCTAGGCCAAAGTGTTTCCACTACACCTTTACCTGTGCAATGGTTCTTGTAACGTCCCCTGCCACCCAAGCTGGTAAATTCCACTGTAATTCTTCTCTAAAACATACCCAACCTCCCACAAGTCGGGCATGCCAGACCAAGAATGCACCTCTTGGCTTATTTCGAACCTCTGATAACATTTAATTAATAAAGAAGCATGAAATACATACATGCAATGATCAAGGTTCATACGACAACATAGAATACATGCACAATATACCATACATGACATTCACTAAAACTCATGCATATTATAGGTAAAAATATCAATCATAATTGATCCATGTGGATATTGGTGGCCACCCACATTTTCCAACTCACTCAAAACGATTTTCTGGCAATTTTGGCAATTTACTATTTTTAGCAGTTTTCAACTTCCGGGGCCATTTTGAGGGCCTAAATGAAGGTTTTTTGGGATCGATATTCTCAATGAAAACCAAAGGATCTGATTGAGCCCCAAAAATTAATCTCCTCGACGATACCTTTCCAATAGGATATCGTGTGCCTAAAACGGATATCGTATGCAAAAGTTACAACCCTGGGAAGTTGATGTACTAACTTACCGAAACGGGGCCCACATGAATTTTCACGCTTCATCTCCTAGGGTTGGGTTTTTGGATGCTTGGGTTTTTGAAATTCTTGTTTCTTGTAAAAAAGCCTTCATAGCCTCATTGTAATCATCTTCTTGTGAATGAGCGCAGCCGTCACATCTCCTCTCAGAGATAAGCCACCACCATTCCAGCAAGCTTGTTTTCCACTACATTTTACAGTTTCAACTCATTTTCTTATTGAATAGAAAACCAGTTTTACTATATCTCTATTATGTTGTGTTAAGCATATTTTAACAATTTGTATTCATTTCTTTCTTCTCATAAAATCTGGATATGTGGTATCAGAGCGGTCTGCTGCTTATTGTCTTAATGCATGTCCCCAAGGAGGTTAGGGTACAAAGAATTGGGTCTTGAGCTTGTTTCTCTTGAGGAAAAAAGATCCCACATGCCCAAGTGACCTCTCATGGCAAGAGAAAATAAATATGATAGGATAGGATATCCTTTCAAAATGTTTCTTGAGGAATCCCTCATGCAACAGAGGAACGAGATAATGGATAGTGTTAAGGTCCTAACCCGCACATAGGTAGATCAATGTATTCTGATGTAATAAAGGTCAATATTAATAAGGCCTTTCAATAAAATAGAATAAGGCGGATGTAAGAAGACCTAA
>JZKD02S1950821.1:330418-380400 GCA_000966675.3 Picea glauca
AGACAGGTGGCGTCAACTCGGAGTTTCAGGGTTCGGGGATTTGAGAGGGAAGTGTAACTAACATCGCCATTCTCGATTTCCAAAAAGGGAAAATCCCGATAGGGGGAAATTTGACCTGTTGACCATCGGGGTTCGGGGTTTCGTGATGCATGTGAACTAGGTTCACATGGACCGCGAACTCCCAAAGTGCGATATCCCGATTTCTGAAGAGGAGGATAGCTGAAGGAGCCTACAGTGGGTAGCGGACTCCCGAGGGAGTTGAAGAGTGTTGACTCTTCGGGCCCATGGTAGAAGAAGGTCCTGGTGGAGCGATTCGCTTGGTGAGGGGCGAGTTGCGTCAAAATATTACTTTTTCACTCCTCAAAGCCATTCCCCATGTCAAAGATTTGTGGGAAACTTTTAGTGAGCAAAAGGAAATAGAGGAACCCTCATTGTTTACAGTCATGACCACTTGGGAATCCTTCAGGGATGTTATTAAGGAACAATACTACCTTGTCGAAAGTTATGACGACTTGTATACCAAATGGACCACACTGCAACAAGAAAGAGACCAAGCAGTTCCAGAGTTCACAAATATCTTCCATACCTTGCACACCAAGATGGGTATCAAATATTCGGAGAAAAATCTAGTGCTCAAGTATCATGGTTATCTACATAGATACATCCATACCAAAATGAAATTTCTAGACATCTCATCCTTGGGCGCGACCTATTGACATTTCGTCAAAATCGAGCAGAATATAAAACAAAAGATGCGACAATTTGGGCCTGGGAACCCCTCACAACAAAATCCAGGAAGGGGTGGCCCCAACCCACAGAACAAAAGACAAAGAAAATATGGATAGTATCATGACAACCAGTCCAAGATGCAAGCAAACAAGGACACCAGAAAGACAAATAAAGATAGAGAGAAGTGGTGTGACTTCCATAAGAGCCTTTGGCATAACACTGTTGATTGTCACTCAAAGAAGTCGCTGGTAGCCGAAGTGAAATCCTATGAATCAGATGCAGGTTCTGACTCTGAGTCAAAACCAAAAAGGGGAAGATGGATCATTCACGTGGAACCCAATGCCACCGTTGCTACCACCAAGCTCTATCCTAGTGAACCAGACAAACCAAAAGAAGGCGAGCGCCTCTTCCATTCACAAATGTGGGTAAAAGGCACCCCACTGCACTTCATTATTGATAGTGGTAGCCAAAATAGCCTCATCTCACTAGAGTTCATCAAGTAGCTAGCCCTGCCAACAATGCCACACCCACAAACCTACACCATTGGATGGCTCCACCAAGGAAGTGATCTTCACGTCAACCAACAGTTTCGACTATCGTATGACATCAAGCCCTTCAAAGACGAGGTATTGTGTGATGTTTCTCCTCTCAAAGTTTGTAATGTTATTTTTGGTTAACCTTATTTATGAAAACATCATGTTGCATATGAGTCTAGGCCTCATACTGTTATTATTACTTTGAACAATAAATTTTACAGGATACCTGAGGCAATCCCTCCTAGTGCCATTTCCTTGATCTCTGCCAAGAAATGTAAGAAGGTCATCTCTCAGACTAGGAAATTTCTCTTCTTCTTGATTCTCTCTTAGAGTGAGCAAAAGATCACAGCCACATCTAGGGCCTTCACGAACGATCTATCCACACAACAAAATCAAGTGGATAAGGTCATGGAACAATACTTAGATATCTTCTCCTCTCTTACTGGGGTACCTCTATACTGTCAGGTCAAGCATCCCATTGATATGACCCCAGGCACACTGCTACCCAATGGTCCAATCTATCGTCGCTATCTATTAGAAAACGAGGAGATCAAGAGGTATATCCAAGAACTTCTCCACAAGGGGAACACACATCCCAACTCATCACCTCGTGGGATCCCAATCGTGTTGGTGAAGAATAAATATGGGACCTGGGGACTCTGCATTGATTACCGGGCCCTGAATAAAACCACAGTCTGAAATAGGTACCTGATTCCCCGAATCAACAACCTCCTTGATCAGCTCATGGGGGCCAAAAAATTCAATAAGATTGATCTGAAGTCTAGCTACCACCAGGTCCCAATAGAACAAAGATATGTATGTAAGACCGTCTTCAAGTCAAAAGAAGGTATTTTTGAATGGACGGTCATGCCCTTTGGTTTGACAAATGCTCCAATAACTTTTATGAGGATGATGGATGATATCCTACGACCTTTCACCAATACTTTTTTAGTGGTGTATCTAGATGACATCCTCATATACAGAAAGACTTGGGAAGAACACTTGCAACATATTCAACAGTTTCTGCACACCCTGCGACAACATAAACTATATGAAAACTTGGAAAAATACTCCTTCGGCATGGAAAGGGTCCATTAATTAGGATACATTGTTAATCGACATGGTGTGCATGTTGATCCAGCCAAGATCTAGGTCATCTGTGACTAGCCAGCCCCAACCACACTCACTGAACTTTAGATCTTCTTGGGCCTCACCAATTTCTATCGCAGGTTTTTGTTGGAATTCTCTCATATCGCATGGCCCCTCAGCCAAGTAACCAGGGGTGATGGTAAGGAAAACTTTGTCTGGGGCCTGTTCCAACAAAAATCCATCGATGAATTGAATAAGTGTTTTTTCTCATCCCCATTACTTTGATTATTGGACCTGCAACATCCTTTTGAGATCGAGTCAGATGCTTCAGACTATGTTGTGGGCGTCGTTCTCACTCAACATGCCCACCCTATGGCATATCATAGTGAGACATTATTAAATGTTTCCCATAAGTACCATACTTACAAAAAAGAAATGTACTCCATTATGAAAACCTACCTCTAATGGAGACATTACATTCTTTGGAAGGAGACAGACATCCACACTCATCACAAGCCACTACAGTTCATGCAGACCCAAGGAAAATTGCAGAATGAACACCATAAGAAGTGGTCAACATACTTACAGCAGTTCCACCTCAACATCAAGTATAAAATAGAAAGTACCAACTGATTTTTTGATTTCCTTAGCCGACCTCCATTTGTGACACTCACCACGATTCTAGACTCTTGCGGCCACAAAAAATTTGAATAGCCCCACCTCTACAAGACAAACCTTGACTTCTCCACCACCTATCAAATGTTGGGCGCCAACTCGGTGGTCACTAATTTCCATCTTCAATATGGGTTGTTGAGTCATCTAGGCCATCTATGTGTTCTATCAAGTGAGTGTGTGAAACTGATTTGGGAATCTCACTACAGCTAGGTGGCACGGCACTTTGGCATTGAAAATACAATGGCAGTGTTGCAGAGACATTTCTACTGGATGAAACTTCAACAAGATGTCAACAAGTATATCAGTTCCTGCACCATCTGAGTTATTTCCAAACCGGAAACTAAGAAACAGGGCATGCACAACCCTTTTCTACTCTTGACAGACCATGGGAATCCTTCTCAATGGATTACATTTTGGTCCTCCCATCCACCAAGAAGGGAAATGATTGTGTTTTTGTGGTTGTTGATCTCTTTTCCAGGATGGCGATTCTAGTCGCTTGCAAGAAGAAAATCACAGCAGAAGCCACTGTCAAGCTCTTCTTTGAACAAGTATGGGTACATTTTGGGATCCACCATTATCTCAGACCACGCCAGTCTGTTACTTAGCACATTTTGGTTGAGCCTCTGGTCACTACTAGATACCAAGCTCACCAAATCCACTTCCTTCCACCCCCAGACATATGGCCAAACTGAGGTCATCAACCAGATGATTGTACATATCCTGTGCATGTACAATTCAAAACACCCCCACACATGGGATGACATTCTTCCCTATGTCCAACATAGCTACAGTCGAGCCCTGCATATCTCAACTGGCCACAACCCCTTTCAGGTGGGGTTAGCATTCCAACCATTGGTCCCCATGGATGTTTCACTACCCCTAGTGATCGCCTTAACCGACCCGTGCCCTGCTCCACCAGAAGCTAATAAAGCCACCTAGTTGATTGAGCGGATCCAACACATCCACCAACAGGTTCAATATATTCTATAGAAGTCTAATGCCAAGTACAAGTAGCACCATGATCAACATTGGGTGCCACATAAGTTTTAGGTGGGAGAAAAAATTTGGTTGCACTTGCAGAAAGAATGGCTTACAGGACCCCATCGAAAGCTTCGTCCACTCTGTTATGGTTCATACACCATCACCAAGGTTTTGGGTGAAAATTTTTTTGAGTTCAATAGTCCCCCTTTTCTTGGCCTACACCCAGTATTCAACGTGGCTCTTCTTCGACCATATTTCCCACCATTATTGGACACCTCAAAGATAGAAGAGCAGTTGACACCAATAGAGCTCAAGCCTGATTGCATTCAATAAAAATCCAATGATCATATTTTGGACACATATATCAAGGTCACTTGACAACAAAGGATCCATCTTTATTGAGTAGTTAAATCAGGGCAGCTCCTGCACCATGGCAAGTGGCTCACCCGGGGCCAAATGCAGCAGAAAATTCCTTATCTAATGGGGGAAATCAACGCAATGGATATCATTACTTCCTAAGGAGGGAGGATTTATCTAGGTGGATATTGGTGGCCACCCACCTTTTCCAACTCACTCAAAATGGGTTTCTGGTAGCTTTGGCAATTTACTATTTTTAGCCGTTTTTAACTTTCAGGGCCATTTTGAGGGCCTAAATGAAGGTTTTTCGTGATAGATCTTCTCAATGATAATTGAAGGCTTTGATTGATCCCCTAAAATCAATCTCCTAGACGATACCTTTCCAACGGGCTATCATGCGCCTAAAATGAAGATCATATGCAAAAGTTATGACCCCAGGAAGTTGATGTACTAACTTACCCAAACGGGGCCCACATGGATTTTGGTGCTTCATTTCCTAGGGTTAGGTTTTTGGATTTCTAGGGTTTTTGACATTCTTTTTTATTGTAAAAATGCCTTCAAAGCCTCATTTTAATCGTCTTCTTGTGAATGAGCGCAATCGTCACATCTCTTCTCAGAGATAAGCCCCCACCATTCCAATAAGCTTGTTTTTCGCTGCATTTTATAGTTTCATCTTATTTTCTTATTGAATAGAAAACCAATTTTATTATATCTTTGTGATTATGTGTTAAGCATCTTTTAATAATTTGTAGTCATTTTGTTCTACTCATAAAATCTGGATCAATAATAATTTGATACGCAACGAAAATAAATACACAAGCAAAGGAAACCACAACAGAGAGAAGTTATCTTTTATAAAATAAGACACCAATTGGTTGCAAACCAAGGACGTTCCACCTAACCATAGACACTACTATTCCAAGTCTCAACAACAATTTCACCCCTGAGCTAGGGCTATCAATCCACAATGATGGTTCCAGAGTGTTAATTGGCTTCCCAAACCAGTCAACACTTAAGATCTCATAGGCTTCTCCAACACTCACAATAGTCCAAGCCCCCAACTCTCTTCTACCCAACCTGTACCACCCAAGAGAATCAGCCCCCACCCTTCTCTGTCACATAGTCCCTCAGAAAATCCCTCTCCTTCCATGGCTCCAATGCAACTAGTCCAGAATATCCATACCGGGACTCTCAAGACTCACAGTTGTGATCAAAGTTGAACACATGCCAAGAATATCAAACATTCAGGCCTCGACTCATGGGTGGATTACACCAGCAATCTCTACAACCAACAACCGTAGTTTTTCTTCAATAGTTTATCTCCCTTCCCAATACAAGACATAGAAATGAGGAAATATGATTGAGTGATGGAATGAATGGAGTGTAGACTCTAGGAGAGAGGATGAACAACAAAAAAATTGGGTGAATGAATGCGTGAGGTGACCAGTAACAACACCAGAATGGGGACGAGAATGAGAGTGGGTGAATGACCAAAATAAATGAGGTAATTTTCCAATGGGAGAACCCCTTCCATAGACCAGGGATGGGTTTTTGTAATTCATGGGGATCAAGAACATATTGGCCTCCCCCCACCCCCCCATTACACAAAATGGGTAATATAAAATAAATAAGTACTTAGCTCCTCAAGCCCCCTCTTATGGAATCATAGCCCCCTATAACTCTATTCCTTTTTCATCTACCATCCAATGATGTATTTATTATTAATAATGATTAAAACATTACATTTCTTAGGCACACTAGAATTTTCATAATTGTTTGGGCACTCTGGCCTCTCGACAATGTAACAATACATTATTTAATATGGGGGCTCAAAACCCGGGTTCTTACATCCCCTCCCCCTTATTTTGGCACTGTCCTCAGTGCATATACAAAACGAAGATCAAAATCTCAAAATTTATTCAAAAAGTTGTGGATACTCTGTCTGTATGGCATATTCATGCTCCTAGGTAGCATCTTCAGGACTGTAGCAGTTCCACTGAACTTTTACCAACTCTATAACTCGATTCTAGATCATTTGACCTTTCTGTCCAGTATTCGCACTGGTTGGACCTGAAATTATCCCTCTGTCTCTACCTGAATCAAATTCCAATCAACAACATGGTTAGGATCATGTACACATTTATTTAGCAAAGAGACACAAAATACATTATGCACTTTCATGGAAACAAACAATGCAAGCATGTATGCAACTCACCCTATTCTATCCAATATCTCAAATGGAACACAGTATATGGCTGTCAGCTTTATACAATTTCCCAACTTCAAATAGATCTTCTTGGGATTTAATTTCAACAAAAAATGCTCTCCTACTTTAAATTCTCTTGCTTTCATGTTCTTGTCGGCATAAACCTCCTGTCTATCTTGAGTTTCCTTTAAATTCTACTTAATCTTAACCATATGGTCTTCCATTTCCTTGATCAACTCCATCCCAAGTACCACTCTATCTATTGGGTTGTCCCATCTTACTAGAGTACTGCATTTTCTACCATACAAGGCTTCAAATGGGCTCATCTTCAATGAAGCTTGATACCCATTATTGTTGACAAACTCAACCAAGTGCAAGTAATATTCCCACTTAGATGGTTTATCCATCACATACATTCTCAACATGACCTCAATTACTCGGTTGATCATCTTTGTCTTCCCATCTAACTATGGATGGTATGTTGTGCTAAAGTTCATATTTGTACCAAATCCTTTGAATAATACTTTCCAAAAATTTGAAGTAAACTTAGTGTCTATGTTTGAGATAATTGTCCTAGGTATCCCATGCAACCTAGCAATTTCTTTCATATAAATTTATGCAATATTAGTTTTTGTATGATTTGTTTCTAAAGGAAAAAAATGATCATCCTTTGTCAATTTATCAACCACTACCATGATTGAATCATGTTGCCTCGTTGTCCTAGGAAATTTAGTTATAAAGTCAATGGTTATCACTTCCAATTTCTTCTCTAGCATTGGTAATGGTTGTAGCAAACCTGTTGGGTGTCTATGCTCAGCCTTCACTTTATGAAATTCCATACATCTGGCGATGTAATCAACAACATTTTTTTTCATCCCTGACCAACATAATTGGCTTATTACTATTGTAATTGTTTTCTAGTAACCGACATGTCCAACATATGGAAAATTATGCATTTCCTTTAATACCAAATTCCTAAGTTCTCTGGAACTAGGAACATAAATTGTAGTTTTATGCATAAGTAGTCCATCTTCGTTTATCTCACTCTTTCACTTTTTGTTGTACATATCCTTGTTGTAAGCTTTCCTTTACCTATAGGTAATGATTATCTGTAACAACAACATCTAAAAATTTTCTCTTCAAGTTTGGCTGATGCATACTGACAGTTGTAGCATGCATGGGATGCACTCTTCTACTAAGTGCATTGACAAATTTATTTTCGTTTCCTTTGATATGCTTGATATCAAAGTTGTATTCACTTAAAATTTGAGCCATATTGTTTTCCTGACATTCAATGTTGGTTATTAAAAAAAATACTTTAGGCCACTATGGTCTGTTCTTAATTCAAATCTCTTTCCCATGAGATAATTCCTCCACATATTCAACTCATGAAAAATGGAAGCAAGATCAAAGTCATTTGTAACATAGTTCCATTCATGCTCCTTAAGATTTCTAGACTCATAACAAATGACATGTCCATTTTGAGTGAGGACTCCACCAAGTCCTTTCTTGCACACATCTGTGCATACAACAAAATTATAATTTGGGTCAGCAATCTTCAAAATAGGTGCACTAGTAAGTAATTCCTTCGATGAATTAAAATTTTCTTCACAATTTGTTTTCCATTCAAATTTAACTCCCTTATTTTGCAAAGAAGTGATGGGATGAGTAATCTTAGAGAACCCTGCTATAAATATTCTATAGTAACCAACTAATCCCATAAAATATCTGACTTCTAAAACATTCCTAGGTGTTGGCCCTCCTATAATGGCTTCAATATTCTTAGGATCTACTGCTATACCATGTTCTGAAATAATGTGCCCCAAGTAAAGGATATGCTCTTGGTAAAAAGAAAAATTACTCATCTTGGCATACAACTGATGTTATCTCATCACTTGCAATACCAATCTTAGGTGATGTTCATGCTCCTCCTCAGACTTGAAATAGACAAGTATGGCATCCAGGAATATTGTGACAAACTTATCCAAATAATTTTTGTATATGCCATTCATTAAGAACATAAAGACAAGTGGTGCATTGGACAATCCAAAAGGCACCACTACAAACTCATAATTCCCATACTTGGTTCTAAAGGTTGTCTTATGGATGTCTTCTTCCTTGATTCTTACTCGATGGTATCTTGATCTCAAGTCTATCTTTGAGAATATCTTTTCTCCTCTTAACTGATCGAAGAGGTCATCAATTCTCAGTAGAGGATTTGTTCTTCATAGTAGACTTATTCAGTTGTCGAAAGTCAATACACAGCCTCAAGCTTCCATATTTCTTTTTGACAAAGAGTATTGGAGCTCCCCAAGGTGAAACACCTAGGCATATGTACCCTTTATTCAACAATTCCTCCAACTGCATTTTTAATTCTTTTAACTCAGGTGTACTCATTATGTAAGGTGTTTTTGACACCGGGGCAACTCCTGGAACTAGATCAATAAAGAAATGTATTTCCATTTTTTGTGGCAACCTTGGTATTTCTTGGAATACATCCTCGAATTCTTGTAGTATCAAGAAATATTCAAGGCTTGGCCCCTTTGTATCTTTTGGCTCCTCTACATGGGATGCATACAATTGACACCCTTTTCTGAAACACCTTTTCAGTTGTAAGTCTGAAATATCCCTTATAGAGATAGGTCTTGGAACTCCTTTAACAGTTCTTTGTTTTCTATATCCATGAAGACATGTAAATGTATTTCTATGACAATCTAGGATAACATGATGCTTGTCCATCCAATCCATTCCAATTAGAATATTATAAGACCCCAATGGTATGATATTCATATCAACACTAGTATTCACACCATTAAGACTTATGGAACAACTTCTGACCATAGCACAGATTCTCCCTTTGGTTCCAACATAGTTACCAACTTAATGAGAACTGTGACCTCAAAACGAGAACTCTGGCCCAAAATACCCATATTTTTGCATAAAAAACATCAAAATCAACCCCCAAATAAAAAAGTGGTGCAATCGGTAACACCATTTTTTAAAACAGGGTCAAAATTACAACATTTTTCAAACATGGGCTTCAAAACTTAGACAGTAGCTCAGAAAAACCTTAAAATCAACACCTAAAAACAAATAAGATGTTTTTGAATTTTTTTTTTCTTTTCAAAACGTTAAATTTTTAATTTTAATAATATGAATATTTACATGTACACAATATGATCCTAGCCTAATCAACACATAATCCTACCATCTTATAAATACTTGGCTCACCGGCCTACAAAACATCATTACATTCATAATTACAAATGGGTCTTGGCCTTGGGGTATTACAATCCCCTCCCATTATTGTTGCATTGTCCTCAGTGCAACTTAGTTACACAACATCAACAAGATTTTCAAAATATTCAAAAACATGCAGGTATTCTGTCCACATAGCATCTTCATGCTCCCACGTTGTGTCCTTAGGTCTGTACTAGCTCCAATGGACCTTTACAAGCCTCATGGCTTGATTCTGGAGTTTCTTGTCCTTCTAGTCCAGTATGTGCACCGAGTGCACCTATAAAGGGCCTTCTTTCCCCACCTGAATCACATTCCCGTCAATCACATGATTAACATCAGGTATATAATTCTTGAGCAATGAGACATGAAATACATTATGAATAGTCATGCATGCAAGCAATGAAATCATATAAGATATTATTCCAATCCTTTATATAAGTTCAAATGGCCCAAAATATATGGTTTCCAACTTGGAATAGTTTCCCAGCTTTAGGGAACTTCTTTTGGCTTTCACCTTCAAGAAAGCATGATCCCCCACTTTAAATTTCTTGTGAGTTATGTTCTTGTCAGCATAGCGTTTATGCTTGTCTTGGGCAGCCTTCAAATTCGGTTTAATCTTCAGCATTTTCTCTTCCATTTCCTTGAGAAACTATGGCCCAATCATTTCCCTATTAGTTGGGTTATCCCATCTTACTGGGGTGTTGCACTTTCTTCCATAAAGTGCTTCAAACAGGCTCATCTTCAGTGATGCTTGATACCCATTATTGTAGGCAAATTCTACCAAGTGTATATAATCTTCCCATTTATATGGTTTTTCCATCACATACATTATTAACATATCTTCTATCACTTGATTAACTCTTTTTGTTTATCCATCAGACTCAGGATGATAAGTAGTGTTGAAGTTTAGGTTCATTCCGAACCCCTTGAATAATTCTCTCCAAAACTTTGGGGTAAAATTTGGGCCATTGTCACACACAATTTTCTTGGGAATGCCATGCAAGCATGCTACTTCCCTCATATAAATATCAACAACATTAGTTTCCTTGTGAGTAGTCTTCAATGGAATAAAATGGGCAGATTTAGTAAGCTTATCCACCACTACCATGATGGAATCATGTTGCTTGTTTGTTATGGGTAATCCTGTGATGAAATCCATTGTCACCACCTCCAGCTTCCACTCAGGAATGGGTAATGGTTGCAACAACCCAGCTGGGTTTCTATGCTCAGCCTTGACCCTTTGACACTCCAATCATTTAGCTATGTACTCTTCAATTTACTTATTCATGCCTGGCTAGTAGTAATGGCTATTGACTGCTGCCACTGTTTTCTGATATCCCGGGTGCCCCACATAAATCACATTATGCATTTATTTTAAAATCACACTCCTCAATTCAAGAGAATTGGGTACATAAACTATGTTTCTGTACAAGATAATTCCATCAATTCTCAATTCATAATCTTCAACTTTCTACTTCACTTTACCTTCCTGCAATTTAGTTACCAATCCCATGTACTGCAAATCAACTTTTGCAGCCTCTGAAATTTTGTCCTTAAGATCTGTCTAACACATGCTAATCTGTTTAGTGCATCAACCACCGTGTTCTTATTTCCTTTGATGTTGTTGATATTAAAGTCATATTCACAGAGGAATTCCAACCATCTACTCTACCTAGCATTCAAGGTAAGCTAGTAAAACAAATATTTCATACCATTATGGTCTGTTCTTAGCTCAAACCTTATTCCCATGAGGTAGTGTCCCCATTTCTTTAAAGTGTGCACTATGGATGCCAACTCCAAATCATGAGTGGCATAGAGCCTTTCATGCTCTTTTAATTTCCTGGATTCAAAACATATCACAAACCCATTATGGTTGAGGACTCCACCCAATCCTTCTTTGCATGCATTTGTGCAAACTACAAACTCTTCATTCGGATCTACAATCTTCAGAATTGGAGCACTGGTCAAGAGTTGCTTCAATTGTTGGAAGCTCATTTCACATTCTTCAATCCATTGAAATTTTACTCCTTTTCTTAGCAAGGAAGTGATGGGATGAGCTATTCTCGAAAAGCCTGCAATGAACCTTATGTAGTAGCCAGCTAGACCCATGAAGGATCTGACTTCTGTCACATTCTTAGGTGTTTTCCACCCTTTAATGGCCTCAATATTTTGAGGGTCCACTTACATCCCTTCTTCAGATATGATATGCCCTAAATAGTGAATTATGTTTTAGTAAAATGAGAACTTGCTCAATTTGGCATACATTTGATGCTCTCTTAACACTTGCAATACCATCCTCCAATGATTTTCATGTTCTTCTTCCAAATTGGAATATACAAGGATGTCATGCAAAAATACAATGAAAAACTTGTCTAAATATTCTTGAAAAACACCATTCATTAAGTGTTATTCCAAAGTTTTTAGCTAGGTCAAATGGCTAGAAGGTAGAGGCCAAATTGGCGTAACTAGAACCTACCCCACCCAATGTCACCACAATGGGGAGGTTCTTTCTATTCAGGGAGGTTAGCCCAAGGGAGACGTACTCGGTAACTTGGGGTTTTGAAGAGGCCAAAGTATAAAGGTCAAAGTAAAAGTTCTTCCTCATAGGTTACCACCAAGATCAGATAGTCCAGCTAATCAACCAATAATGAAGTGTAGCCCCAAATGAGAACACCTGCCTGAAACAAGACAATAACAAAGTAATATATGCAGGCTATATTTCAATGGGTTATTACTTCATATAACTATCTGATGTCAATATATAAGTAATTATAACAATAGATATCAATGAGATCAATGTCAATTAATATAGCAGTGGAAAAATATGAATTCATCAATAAATATTGAGATGATGTAGCCAACAATGTATTTAATCAATCCATTACTCAATAAATGATCTTAACCATCATCTAATTTCTTTTCAAATAGAAAGTGTTGCATCAAGATGGAATAACCAAGTGTGACATGAGCCTAATTAGGGTTAGTAATTAGTTAGGGTTTCAAATTATAAAAGTTTTAAGAGTTGTTTGAGCACTATCACTTCAACATTTGGGACATGAGATCAGTGCCTAAGGGTAGATGGAGTCAATTAAAGAAAGGATAGAAAGTTGAATGGATAAAAGGCCAAGGATTAGAGGGAAGGTTTCTAAGGTTATGCAATGGTAGGGCCCTAGACTCAAAAGCCTAGGGGAAAGAGGCTCACTATGTTGTTGCTTAAGAAAGGCCTCATGCTCTTTCCTCCTTCCTTAGATTAAACTTGGCAAAACAACTAGCATAAAATATAAGTCAAGACAAGAGAGTGAGGTGAGGGAGAGTGTTGAAATGGCAAGGACCTATCACAAAACTCTAGAAGCAATATGGCCTAGGTGTATATATCCTAGGCCTGGGATGTCTTCTCCTTCTTGGCTCTTAAAAGGCACGACTAGCACAAGGGAAGAAGCAATAAGAGTGCAGCAATGGCTAGGCTCTTCCTTCCTTCTTCAATGGCTGAATATTTCTCTTTTAGGGGACATGAAACAAGGACCTACTTGTGTGCTTTTCACCTAGGGTTTTAAATCAACAATGTTTATAAATAAATGCAAGAAATTAAACTACAACCATTCAATCAAGAAGTTTTGCAGAAAAATACTTACAAATCACCAAGAAAATAGCATGCAAACCCTAGTTGTAAACCTTCCTTCAAGAAAAACACCATAAATTGCCAAAAATATCCTCTCCAAACAAGTGTGCCTTCCTCAAAATAGCCAATAGCCCTAATAGGGTGCAAAAATCAGACCTCACTAGGAGAGTGAGTGATGAGTTTTTTCAAAATGAGGATAAATCTCCTCAATATATATTGTATCATGACCTTTAATTAAATTTTAGGTCATAAAATTAGCCGACAAGGCTTTAAACAAAAACCATATTGTTTTTACATTAAATTTTCTTTTAAAACCCTAAATGAGCAAAATATGAGATGTCAAGCCCTCCTGAGGGAGATGTTAGGCCTTTTTGGGGCCAGTGCAACATCTAGAAGCCAGACGTTAGCCCTCTTTGGGGTCTTCCAAGCTTCCACACATGCCAACAACCCTGTCCATCTTCCATACACTCATGATGATGTCACAAGCCTCCCGATGACGTCCTGGGTCATCTGGGGCCAAAGTTCCACTGCAAGTGGGTCAATCCCCCTAGGTCTACCTCAACCAAAGTGCCCCTGATGGAACATCCTCTTCTTTTCCAGTGCAAGACCTCGGTCAAACACTGTCCTGTCTCTGCCCCTAATGGGGTCCCAACAACCATCTGATGGTCTCTTCAACCCCATGGAGGTCTAAACTAATCATCTCCCTATGTGTACCAGTCCATGTGGTACCTGTCCGTCGGTTATGGTCCTGCACATCAAAAAATTCGCCCTCCATGGGCTCATTAGTCACAGGGATCATAGAAAATTTAGTCATGTCTCATCATTAATATTATCAGACATATGCATAGAAACCCTGATATATCATCCAATAGATCAAAGATATTACAAATACCTACAATACAAGGCTGAAGAAAAAGACAAGACACCCTATTGGCCTAGTATCCATTAGGAAAGGAAAGTCTCCAAGGGGTATCATCCAAGCCATGTAAAATGAAGTGATGTGGATAAGGGATGTCCAGACATACAGGTAGAGTGAAAGACAAGGATGCATGATATTACCTGTGGGTGCCTTTGTAGAAGGTGAACTGTACCGATCATGGATGCAATTTTTTCCAAGCTCTTTCTTGCCTTTATTATTTCTTTTCTTTTTCTTTTTTTTTTTATTTCAAGGACTAACTAGAGGACACTGCCTTGGTGTGGTGACTAGAGCTAACAGCGTTACCCACAAGAAATTTCACAGAGATGATAAGGTTGGCTCGTGATGAGACCCCCTTTCCCTTGGCTATGCAACCAAAGGTCACTGCCCTGGCGTGGTAACCAGATAGTGGAAATTTCATGCATCTAGGTACCCATGAACATAATAGGCTAGCTCGTGATGAGACCCCCTATCCTCTTGGCTAGGTATTTTTTTTTTTTTTTCTTCAGGTCCCTCTTGTTTCTTGCTGAGAGGCTTTTTATTGCCTTCTCGGGGATCCCTGGCCGAGGCATCTCGAGGTTTCACTTTTATGGATTTTATATTTTACCAGCTGCTTTTACCTTCTGGGACTTTAGCCCCTTCTTCCCACAAGGCAAGGTGCAACCCTACAAACAGATCATCCTAATGCCCAGACTAGGGGGATGGGACAAATGAGAGGGAGATAAGATGAAAAAATGATGATATGATGGGAGAGGAGGATGGCTCTTCCAAAATCCCCCTGGTGGCAAACCAAAACCTATGGGTACAGGCTTGCTAGGACACCCTATAAATCCCCTTAACAATGGTAAAGTGGGTAAATGTAATATCCAAGCAGTCATTAGAAATAAAAGGAGTAAGATGCATATATCTAAAGTTTATAATGATAAAAAGTGACACATACCATGATACCTGGACCAATTACCTCATGGAGCAAGAGCCTTCTCCGACACTAGACCAAGTCGATGGTGATGGATGTTGTTGTTGCTAACAGAATGAATCTGGCAAAAGAAGAGAATGATGGGCCCTCCAGGGCCATGCTCAGGTCAATCCTGCTCTCAGTACTCCATGTCTAGGACCGTGGGCCTCGAGACATGATCTCCTAGCTATCCCTAGAAATCTGGGATAACATCTGGATCCAAATCGAGGACAATGCTCACCGTAGAGTGCATGAGAACCTCAACATCTCTAGCATAACCTGCAGACCTACTCAACTCGATAGGGGCATCACTAACAAAGATGGGGTGGTATTTCCACCCTGCATATATAGACATATATATATAAAGTAATCATAAATGCGAATATAAAGTGAAGTACTTACCTGCACTTACATGTTAGCTGAATGTTGGTGTAGTCAAACAACCAGTGAAGCCAATCCAAAAACATCCCACAGTACCTGCCTTTGTGCTTCACCATAAACCAAAATAGTGATAATTCAATCACAAAAATAACATGGATTAGAACATGTATCGGATCATCGGGAATCTCAAAGTCTAACTCATGGAGGCAGGTGGGAGGGATAAAATCCTGCCAAGTCCATCTCTGAGGAAAGTACTCAATCCACTTCAAGAAAGGGTCATGAAAAATGCAAGGTTCAGAAAACTGACTCAAAGGGCCTGCAAACTGGCTACCTAGTACATCCTCATTCTCTAAAGTCAAGGAAGGGATTGACAAAGATCTAGCAGACAACTGGAAAAATATCAAGGGAAAGTTGAAAAACTGGGATAACTGACTCAAAATTGTAGTACCCAACCAACCCTTGGAGTCTAGGGTTTTCCTAGGAGGAAACTCAACATAAAAAATGTACTTCCCAACTACACCTTTAAAGGAAAATCATGGTAAAGTAATAACAGGTGGCTGGAGTGAAAAGTCATGAGAATCCTTCTTTAGGCAAACAATGTTTTTACTCCTATCAAAATCTGAGCATAGTGGTGGTTTATAGTTATCTTCATAGGGTAAATCTAAGTGCTCGGAGGAGTACTCATCAAAGGCCTCAAGGTAAGACCGAAAATCATCAAGCAAATATTGTACTCGGTCAACCTTGGGTGTTTGTGGAGAGCCAGTAAAAATCTCATCTCCTTGTTTTCATTGGTCAAGACCTTGTAAAGGAAACACTCGGAGATGAATCTTATGTTATAGATGGGCTCCATATCATAACTGACCGCATCCCACCTATGTCTCCCAACATGTATGAACTCTTCAAAATCAGCTATGTCAGTATCAGTATCATAACATGGAGGAGTCAAAACATCCAATACTTCTGTACTCTCTGTGTCATAAGGTAAAGAACCACTAAAAACTTGGAAGGGGGAATAATTTACCTCGCTTAATCCTTCTTATGCAAGAGCTTCAAGTATTTGGATAGCTTCATCAAGTAGAAGATCTGCCTCTACATCTTCAGTCTTGAGACAGGCGATCTAGCTTGTCCAAGGGTTCCATTTATTCTTCACTCTTTAAGTCATAGAACAAGGTATCATCAAAAAACTTGAAAGGAAAATGACTTACCTCATTCTCTTCATCTTGTGCAGGAGGGACAGGATCTTAGAGAGCTTCATCAGACTGAGGAGCGGTTACTGGTGCTTCATCCTCATAATTCATGTCTCTAGTAATATCTTTGATGCATTCTATTGGATTATGGAAGAGGTCTTGCTCCTCTTCAAGGGGTTGATAATGGTCTTCATAAACCTCGTCTCTTATATCATAGGATTCTTGGTATTGATCATGATATTCTCTCCTGAGATCTTCTACAATCTTAGTGGTGAATCCTTTGTGGTCTAAGGTTACCATGAGGTTTTGAAGGACATCTTCATACGTTTGGAAATCTGGCTTAGTAAGGTCTATAAACCTACTGATGAGGTGTAAGAAAGATGATATACCCCTATCCTTGCAACAACTCCTAAAATGATCTTGTAAGTAGGATGGCAGAGTGAGTAAGGTTTTTTTTATAAGAGAATCCTCTCCTCCCAACTTTATCTTGCTCAAATACTCCAAAAAATTTACTATGTGAGGAGCTGGGAGGCCCAAAAACATTGGAGAGTTGTTTAGCCATTTTGTATCAAAGTAATTTGGGTATCCTTGAAAAATTCTGAAATCAATACTCGGATACATTTGTTTCTAGTGTGCCATGATCCCATAACTTGGAAATATCACAGAAAGTAAGGTGGTACCTTGAGAAATATTAGTGGAGTCGCCAGATAATTGGCCTGAAACTATCAAAAAATAAGGGAAAACACCCTAGTGGAGTCGCCAGGTAATCTTGTAAGATAAGGCTCTTGAGGCAAGGATTACCGAAAATATTTTTCGTTTGAGGAGAATTAGCTCAATGTTCCTTGGCAACGACGCCAAAATGTTATCACACAGTTTGTAGCTAGATCAAATGGCAAGAAGGTAGAGACCAAATTGGCGTAATCGGAACCTACCCCACCCAATGTCACCACAATGGGGAGGTTCTTTCTATTCAGGGAGGTTAGCCCAGGGGAGATGTCCTCGGTAACCTGGGGTTTTGAAGAGGCCAAAGTATAAAGGTCAAAGTAAAAGTTCGTCCTCATAGGTTACCACCAAGATCAGATAGTCCGACTAATTAGCCAATAATGAAGTGTAACCCAAATGAGAACACCTGCCCGGAACAAGACAATATAAAAGTAATATATGCAAGATATATTTCAATTGGTTAGTACTTCATATAACTATTTGATGTCAATATATAAGCAATTAAAACAATAGATATCAATGAGATCAATGTCAATTAATATAGCAGTGGAAAAATATCAATTCATCAATAAATATTGAGATGATGTAGCCAAAAATGTATTTAATCAATCCCTTACTCAATAAATTCTCTTAATCATCATCTAATTTCTTGTCAGATAGAAAGTGTTGCGTCAATATGGAATAACCAAGTGTGACGTCAACCTAACTAGGGTTAGTAATTAGTTAGGGTATCAAATTATAAAAGTTTTAAGAGTTGTTTGAGCACTATCACTTCAACGTTGGAGACCTATGATCAGTGCCTAAGGGTAGATGTATTCAATTAAAGAGAGGGAAGGGTTCTAAGGTGATGCAATGGTAGGGACCTAGAATCAAAACCCTAGGGGAAAGAGGCTCACTCCGGTGTTGCTTAAGAAAGGCCTTGTGCTCTTTCCTCATTCCTTAGATTAAACTTGGCAAAACGGCTAGCATAAAAGATAAGTCAAGACAAGAGAGTGAGGTGAGGGAGAGTGTTGCAATGGAAAGGCCCTATCACTAAACCCTAGAAGCAAGACGACCATAGGTGTAGATATCCTAGGCCTGGGATGTCTCCTCCTTCTTGGCTCTTAAAAGGCATGGCTAGCACAAGGGAAGAAGCAATAAGAGTGCAACAATGGCTAGGCTCTTCCTTCCTTCTTCAATGGCTTAATGTTTCTCTTTTAGGGGACATGAAACAAGGACCTACTCATGTGCTTGTCACCTAGGGTTTTAAATCAACAAAGTTTATAAACAAATGCAAAAAATTAAACTACAACCATTCAATCAAGAAGTTTTGCAGAAAAATACTTACAAATCACCAAGAAAATAGCATGCAAACCCTAGTTGTAAACCTTCCTTCAAGAAAAACACTATAAATTGCCAAAAATATCCTCTCCAAACAAGTGCGCCTTCCTTAAAATAGCCAATAACCCTAATAGGGTGCAAAAATCAGACCTCACTAGAAGAGTGAGTGATGAGTTTTTTCAAAATGAGGATAAATCTCCTCAATATATATTGTATCATGACCTTTAATTAAATTTTAGGTCATAAAATTAGCCGACAAGGCTTTAAAAAAAAAACATATTGTTTTTACATTAAATGTTCTTTTAAAACCCTAAATGAGCAAAATATGAGACGTCAAGCCCTCCTAAGGGAGATGTTAGGCCTTTTTCGGGCCAATGCAACATCTAGAAGCCAGACGTTAGCCCTCTTTGGGGTCTTCCAAGCTTCCACACATGCCAACAACCCTGTCCATCTTCCATACACTCATGATGATGTCACAAGCCTCTCGGTGACGTCCTGGGTCATCTGGGGCCAAAGTTCCACTGCAAGCGGGTCAATCCCCCTAGGTCTGCCTCACCTAAAGTGCTCCTGATGGAACGTCCTCTTCTTTTCTGATGAAAGACCTTGGTCAAACACTGTCCTATCTCTTCCCTTGATGGGGTCCCAACAACCATCTGATGGGATATTCAACCCCATGGAGGTCTGAACTAATCATCTCCCCACGTGTACTGGTCCATGTGGTACCTGTCCGTCGGGTATGGTCCTGCACATCAAAAACTTCTCCCTCCATGGGATCATTAGTCAAAAGGATCATAGCAATGTTAATCATGTATCATCATTAATATTATCATACATATGCATGAAAACCCTGATATATCATCCAATAGATCAAAGATATTACAAAGACCTACAATACAAGGCTAAAGAAAAAGACAAGACACCCTATTGGGCTAGTATCCATAAGGAAAGGAAAGTCTCCAAGAGGTATCATCCAAGCCGTGTAAAATGAGGTGATGTGGATAAGGGATGTCCAGACATATGGGTAGAGTGAAAGACAAGGATGCATGATATTACCTCTGGGTGCCTTTGTAGAAGGTGAACTGTACCCATCATGGATGCAATTTTTTCCAAGCCCTTTGTTTCCTTTATTCTTTCTTTTCTTTATTCGATTTTTTTATTTATTTATTTCAAGGACTAACTAGAGGACACTACCTTGGATTGGTGACAAAGATGATAGCGTTACCCACAAGCACTTTCACATAGATGATATGGTTGGCTCGTGATGAGACCCACTTTCCCTTGGCCATGCAACCAAAGGTCATTGCCCTGTCGTGGTAACCAGATAGTGGCAATGTCATGCAGCTAGGTACCCATGAACAAAATAGGTTGGCTCGTGATGAGAACCCCTATCCTCTTGGCTAGGTCTTTCTTTTTTGTTATTTTCTCTAGGTCCCTCTTGTTTCTTGCTGAGAGGCTTTTTATTTCCTTCTCGGGGATCCCTGGGCGACGCATCTCGAGGTTTTATTTTTATGGGTTTTATCTTTTACTAGCTTCTTTTACCTTTTGGGCCTTTAGCCCCTTCTTTCCATGAGGCAAGGTGCAACCCTACAAACAGATCATCCTAATTCCCAGACTAGGGGAATGGGACAGATGAGTGGAAGATAAGATGAAAAAGTGATTATATGATGGGAGTGGACGATGGCTCTTCAGAAATCCTGTTGGTGGAAAACCAAAACCTATGGGTACAAGCTTTCTAGGACACCCTGTCAATCCCCTCAACAATGGTCAAGTGGGTAAATTTAAGATCCAAGCATTCGTTATAAATAAAAGGAGTAAGATGCATATATCTAAAGGTTATAATGATCAAAAGTGACACATACCATGATACCTGGGCCAATTACCTCATGGAGAAAGATCCTTCTCCGACACAAGACCAAGCCGATGGTGATGGATGTTGTTGCTGCTAACAGGATGAATCTGGAGAAAGAAGAGAAGGATGGGCCCTCCAGGGCCATGCTTAGTTCAATCCTACTCTCAATACTCCATGTCCAGGACATGTGGGCCTCGAGACATGATCTCCTAGTTATCCCTAGAAATCGAGGATAACTAATTATCATTTCAAATTCTTCAATCCATTGAAATTTTACTCCTTTTATTTGCAAGGAAGTGATGGGATGAGATATTCTCGAAAACCCTACAATGAACCTTATGTAGTAGCCATCTAGACCCATGAAGGATCTGACTTCTGTCACATTCTTAGGTGTTTTCCACCCTTTAATGGCCTCAATATTTTGAGGGTCCACTTCCATCCCTTCTTCAGATATGATATGCCCTAAATAGTGAATTATGTTTTAGTAAAATACGAACTTGCTCAATTTGGCATACATTTGATGCTCTCTTAACACTTGCAATACCATCCTCAAATGATGTTCATGTTCTTCTTCCGACTTGGAATATACAAGGATGTCATCCAAAAAGACAATGACAAACTTGTTTAAATATTCTTGGAAAACACCATTCATTAAGCACATGAAAACAATTGGTGCATTTGATAACCCAAATGGCACCACTGTGAAATCATAATGACCATACCTTGTCCTGAAGGTGGTCTTGTTGATGTCTTCCTCTTTAATCCTTACCTGATGTTATCTTTGTTTGATATCTATCTTTGAAAATATCCTTGCATCCTTCAAATGATCGAAGAGATCATTAATCCTTGGTAGAGGATACTTTTTCTTTATAGTCACTCTGTTCAACTGTCTGAAATCGATGCACAATCTCAATGTCCCATATTTCTTATTCATGACCAAGACTGGGGCACCCCAAGGTGACACACTTGGGATTATGTACCCCTTCTTTAAATGTTCTTCTAGTTGCATTTGCAATTCCTTCAGCTCTATTGTACTCATTATGTAAGGACTCTTTGATACTGGAGCTGCTCTAGGCATTAAATTAATAGAGAAATCAATATCTCTCTTTGGGGGTAGTCCTAGTACCTCCTTGAACACATCTTAAAAATCTTTCAGGACTGCATGATCCTGCATATTTGGCACCTTATCCTTAGATGCTTCCTCCATATGGGATGAAAATATTTGACAACCATTCCTATAACACTTCTTGTAACTTTCCCAACCACCCAACAGGTCAGGCAATGTAACAAAGAAAACATTTTTCTACTCTAATACCATTTTGTAACATCCCCAGCCACCCAACAGGTCAGGAATGCTAACTTAGTAAAAAAATATGATATAACCACATACATATATATATGATGAAATTTAAGCACATACATAACATTATGTTCATACACATATTCATGCGGAAGTGACAGTAATACATGCATGCAATAAACACAGACAATTCTGATAACATTATAACACATGTACAAGAAACACATCATATAGAGAACAAAGATTTGGTACTTATCTTTTAATAGATGACCAACAACTGCATGCAAACCTTCCAAAAACCTCCCATCCTTAGACCACGTTTCTCATCACACTCAACAATGGGTCACCATCGAATTGGGACTAAACTCCACCCAGGGAAAAGGAATCCTACACTAGGCTGAGGTTACGGAAAACTGCATAGTGCAACTGGAAGGATTCTCTCCAAGGAGCCAACTTACGCCCACTTTTCATGGACTCTCATTCCCCACATGCCTGACCCACCTTGAGAATATGCACCTTCATTGTTTCACAATCCATTGACTGCTCCACTTCCCTTCCAAGGATTCAACAACAGGTCAGATCAGGAATTCTCAGAGATCTGTAGTTGGTGTTGGACTCCCTCTAGGAGAAACCACTTCCCCAACAAACTCTATCACTTGGAGAGAGTTTCTCACAGGCCTAACAACCCACCTCTTCAACCATGGGCCTGGAAACTCACATATTCAACCACAGGCCTAACAATCCGCCTCTTCAACCATGGTCCTGACAACCTGCCTATTCAACCATGGGCTTAACAACCGACCTCTTCAATCCACAATAACCAAAATCGGGTAAGGCAAGGGGATGAATCAAAAAATTACAAAGATTCACAAAGGAGAAAAAGGCTCTGGCTACATGCTTGTTCAGTGTGTGTGTGTGAAGTACACAAGGCATGGCCATAATGTTGAGGATGAACTCGTGGGAAACTAAAATGGCCAGACTAGTCTGAATGCTGTGAGAGAGCTAAAAAAATATGGTGAGAATGGCCAATATGCAGGATCATGAGAGAGATGCAATGGTTAGAGAAAACTCCTTCGGATGGTGGCTAGAATGGTTAGTGAACCCCAACAATGGTGGAAATCCCCACATAAATGTGCATGTGTCATAGGTGACACTTGGCTCTCCAAGAGAATGTTCCTATCCACTTGGGGTTTGTTCCTCTCCCCAAAGAAACTTAGGATAACTGGGTTTATTTCCCAACTTTAGTATTTTTCAAGAATACATTATAATATTCCCTTGGTTTAATCCCTCAAACTTATCCCCTCTTTCTTGTCCTCTCAGCCCCATCCCTTTCCCTACCTAGTGGAATTTAGTCCCCCATAACTCTTTCTTCATAGTCAGTCTACATGCAACAATGTATTTTATTAATAATCTGTATAATTACATATACAAAATAATGCCCATTGGCCTTAACATACAAGCTCTCTGACCTAATAACACATAATCCTACTAGATTATAATTACTTGGCTCAATAGCTTATAAACATCATTACATTTCACAAGGGGCTCGGCCTTGGGGTATTACAATCTCCTACCCTTATTTTTTCATTGTCCTTAGTGCAACTCATTTACATAACATCAACAAGATTCTCAAAATCTTCAAAAATATGCAGGTATTCTGCCCACATAACATATTCATGATCCCATGTTGCTTCCTCAGGACCGTACCATGTCCATTGGACCTTTACAAGCCCTATGGATCGATTCCATAGATGTTTGATTTTCCAGTCCATAATGCATACCGGATGCACCTGAAAAGCACTTTCTTGCTCCACCTGAATCACATTCCAATCAATAACATGATTAGCATCAGGTATATATTTATTAATAAATGACGCATGAAATACATTATGTATAGACATAGATGCAAGAAATTTCATCATATAAAATATTAGACAAATCCTCTCTAGGATTTCAAATGAGCCACAAAATCTGGCTACCAACTTGGAACAATTTCCCAACTTCAAGGAATTTCACCCACTTTAAATTCCATGTGATTTATGTTCTTGTCAGCATATATTTTCTTCCTGTCTTGAGTAGCCTTCAAATTCTATTTGATCTTCAACATTTTCTCTTCCATTTCCTTGAGCAACTCTAGCCCAATTATTTCTCTATCAATTGGGTTATCCCAACTTACTGGGGTGTTGCACTTTTTTCCATAAAGTGCCTCAAACTGGTTCATCTTCACGGATGCTTGATACTCATTGTTGTAGGAAAATTCTGCCATGTGTAGATAATATTCCCATTTAGATGGTTTTTCCATCACATACATCCTTAACATATCCTCTATCACTTGGTTCACCCTTTCTGTTTTCCCATTCGACTCAGGATGATAGGTTGTGTTGAAATTCAGTTTTGTTTTGAACCCCTTGAATAACCCCTTCCAAAACTTTGAGGTAAAATTTGGGTCTCTGTCAGACACAATTGTCTTGGAAATTCCATGCAAGCATGTTTTTTCCCACATATAAATATCAATAACATTGGTTTCCTTGTGAGTAACCTTCATAGGAATGAAATTAATAAGCTTGTCCACCACCACCATGATTGCATCATGTTGCTTTCTTGTTCTGAGAAATCCTATGATGAAATCCATTGTCACCACTTCCCACTTCCACTTAGGAATGGGTAATGGTTGCAGCAACCCCACTAGGTGTATATGCTCAGCCTTGACCCTTTGACACTCCAATCATTTAGCTATGTATTCAACAATCTTCTTCTTCATGCCTGGCCAATAATATTGGCTCTTGACGGCTGAAACTGTTTTCTGATATCTTGGGTGTCTTGCATAAGGTACATTGAGCATTTCTTTTAAAATCACACTCCTGAATTAAGGTAATTGGATACATAAAATATGTTTCTGTACAAGATAATTCCATCAATTCCCAATTCATAATTTTCATCTTTCTGTTGCATTTTACCTTGCTGCTTACCAATTCCACGTATTGGAAATCAACTTTTGCATCCTTAGGAATTTTTCACTTAAGATCCATCTGATACATGCTAATGGTTGTAGCATGTAGTTCATGCACTATCTTGCTGAGTGCATCAACCACTTTGTTCTCTTTTCCTTTTATGTGCTTAATATCAAATTCATACTTGCAAAGGAATTCCAGCCACCTACTCTGCCTAGCATTCAAAGTTGGTTGATCAAACAAATATTTCAGACCGTTATGGTCTGTCCTCATCTCAAACCTCTTTTCCATGAGGTAGTGCCTCCAATTATTCAAGGTGTGCTCTATGTATGCCAAATCCAAATCATGAGTGGCATAGAGCCTTTTTAAATTCTCTTTCAATTTTAAGGACTCAAAACATATCACAAATATATTCTGACTAAGAACTCCACCAAGTCCTTTTCATGCATTTGTGCAAACCAAGAAATCTTCATTCGGATCTACAATCTTCAGAATTGGATCATTGGTTAACAACTTCTTAAATTGATGGTATCTCTTTTCACATTCTTCTATCCATTGAAACTTTACCCTTTTTCTTTGCAAGGAAGTGATTGGGTGAGCTATTCTCGAAAACCCTGTAATCAACCTTATATAGTAGCCAACTACACCCATGAAGGATTTGACTTTTGTCACATTCTTAGGTGTTCTCCACCCTTTAATGGCCTCAATATTTCCAGGGTTCACTGTTATCCCTTCTTCATATATGATATGCCCCAAATAGTGAATTATGTTTTGATAAAATGAACACTTTCTCAATTTTTCATACCGTTGATTCTCTCTTAGCATTTGCAACACCATCCTCAAATGATGCTCATGTTCTTCTTCTGACTTGGAATATACAAGGATGTCATCCAAAAATACAATGAAAAACTTGTCTAAATATTCCCGAAAAACAATTGGCACATTTGATAACCCAAATGGCACCATTGTGAATTCATAATGACCATACCTTGTCCTGAAGGTGGTCTTGTTGATGTATTCCTCTTTAATCCTTACCTGGTGATATCTTGACCTGAGATCAATCTTTGAGAATATCTTTGAATCCTTCAACTGATCAAATAGATCATCGATCCTTGGCAAAGGATACTTGTTATTTATAGTTACTTTATTCAACTGTCTAAAATCGATGCAAAATATCAATGTCCCATCTTTCTTTTTTACGAACAATACTGGGGCACCCCAAGGTGACACTTGGGTGTATGTAACTCTTCTTTAAAATCTTGTCAAGTTGCATTTGCAACTCCTTCAGCTCTGGTGTACTCATTCTGTAAGGAATCTTTGATACTGGAGTTTCTCCAGGCATTAAATTAATAGAGAAATCAATATATCTCTTTGGGGGTAGTCCTGATACCTCCTTGAAAAGATCTTCAAAATGTTCAAGGACTGCAGGATCCTTCATATTTGGCACCTTATCCGTATATGCTTCCTCCATATGGGCTACAAATATTTGACAACCCTTCCTATAACAATTCTTCAACTGCATTGTTGATATTTCTTGGACAGTAACTACCCTGTAAAATCCTTGGATTGTTCTCTGATTTCCTTCCTCATCCAAGCAAGTGAATGCCTTGTTATGGTAATATAATATGGTATGGTGTTGGTCCAACCAATCCATACCAATTAAGAAATCATATGATTCCAAAGGAAATATTTTCAAATATGCCTTGGTACTCAGTCCATTCATGCCCATTGGACATGATTTAATCAACTCAACAACTTTCATCTTGGCTCCTATAGCTAGTTGTACAAGCAAATATTTCTCATGCTTGCTTCTTGGTAAAATAAATATTTCCACAACCTTAGGATATACATAGCTATGAATAGCCCCTGAATCAATTAAAATAGTAAAGGTGTGGTTATTAATCATACCTTCAACTTTAAACATGTGGGATTGCAACTCAGATTGCTTGTTGTCCAAGGCTGCATAGATCCTTGGTACACTTCTGCCGATGTAATCCATTGTTTATGCTTGCTGAACATTGTGGACAACTCTCACCTTGTCATTTTTGTGAGGACAATCTCTATACTTGTGGTCTCCTTTACAATCCCAACATTGAATGGGTTCCTTCCTTGACCTTTTCCCACCTACTTCATCCATTCCATGCTCTCTAAAATATGGTTGTTCTTGAGGACTGTTTCTGAAAAATGGAGGTTTGTTTCCCTTCTGCCTCTGTTCCTTCTTGAACTTATTCTTGTCCTCCCAAGCTCTTTGGAAAGTAGACTTTCTTTTTTGTTGATCATATAAGCATTTTATCTCCTTATATTTTCTTCCAGAGTCTTGGGATCATCATATTGTATTTTATCACTGATGAAAGATGGAAGCCCTCTCATGTACCTAAGAATATTCATTGTCTCATCCTGGATGAAGGAGACATACCTCAGCATATCTAAGAATATCTTTTCATTTTCATCAGTAGCCATGCTTCCCAGGTATTTCTTCTGAAAATGCCTCTTGAAATCCTTCCAAGTCACATTTTTCTCCCTGAGGTGTTGTACTTGCACCAACTAATCCCACCACATGGATGCCTTTCCTTTAAGATGGTAGATGGAAACTCTTCCCTCTGTATGAGAATAATAGTTATGCAATTGGAATTAATTTCTCATTCCTAGCAACCATGTCTCAACATCTTCATCCTTTTTATGTTCTCCATCAAAAGTAAGAGGTTTCATATTATTCATTTCTCCTTTCAACTCATCCAACCCAGACCTCCTATGTTTCCTGACAGGGTATGGAATTGAGCTATTGTGTGCTCTCCTATGGGAATGATTTTGGGAGTGATGTATGCTACCACTCCTTGACCTTCCTTTATTGTCAGGGGTCCCGTGACTTCCTGATTTGTTGGAGCCACTTTCCTTATCCAACTTCTTTTCAATTCTTTCCAAGCTCTAAATTAACTTCATGTTGAAGTCTTCCTGTTGTTTATTGGCCTTCATAAGCCTCTAATTTTCAACCTTGTGTCTCTAGACATTTGTTTTGGTTTTGTGTTTTAACTGTTTTATTATGATGATCAAATCATTTTTTCATTGATATTACATATGCCATTCTTCTTATTAGCCATTTTGAAGGATTTTTAAAGGTTTATATATCAATTCATCATGGATTCACATCAAGTATGTATAATTGATGTTTTTGTAATGATTTTAAGATCAATTCAGATTCAGTTCGATGTTTACAAAGATCTAATGCATGGTTTGTGTGAAATAGGGAAAAATCGTGGTCTGATCCTCCATCTAGTACATCGTCTGGCACTCTGTTTAGCACTCCATCTAGTATGCAATCCAACACTCCATCCAGCACATGATCCAACACTCGGAGTGCACTAGAGATAACAGTTGGTACATTGGCAACCTATGGTGAATGAATTGATGATCTGGGTTTTGTGCCCCCTCGTGGTCTCCAGCTACAGAGCTTGACACACAGATTGGGTGGTTGTAGTGATCATTGAGTGGCTCATGGATTTTCTGGAATATGTTGTTGTTAGAAGCACATTTAATGAGTTTTCCATTTTTAGAGGAGGTCTACCCTTCCAGTGGTCGACCTCTCAAGTTGTAACTTATCTATAAATACCACTATCAGTGGCACAACCACATGGATAATTTTTAAGAAGAGTTTCATTGTGTAATTCAGACATTCTCTGCAACTTTTGTTCCAGACTTCATTTTTTTATTAATGACAGAATTATGTTGAGTTAATCCTGCGTTTTATTGTTGGAGAGTATCCATGACCTACTGGGGGGCCCATCGGTGGTTTGGATGACTATATATAAATAGATATCATGTTTTTATCTTGCTTCTTAGTTAGAATTTATATTTGTTTCTTTGTTGTATGTATTTCTCAGTTAAATTATTGTATATGTCAATTATAATTTGATTATCTAATTTGTTTGTCCTTAATTGCATATTGCTTGTAGGAGATGGTTAATTATCATGTTGTGTCTGTTATTTTTTAGCTATGAATCATCCTACAATATACTAATTTGGATAGTTGTATTGAAGTCTTAATTAGTTTATTTGGTTTTGGTAACTAAAATAGAGCATTAACTTAGATAGATTATTAGTGTAAACAAAGTTTTAATTTAAGATTGTTTGCAAGATTTGATGGATTATTTGTTTCAAGTTTTGATAGTTGTAATTGAGATAGATTTAATTACCATTTCATTTAAATATTCATAGATCTATTCTATTTATTAATTTTTCCTTAGTATGATATGATAGAAATAAATTTTTGGATTATGTTTTCTAAAAATCATTTTAGTTTTGAAATATGATTTTTAATGATAGGATTAGTTCAGTTTAGATCATAAAATCTCAGTTATGGATTTGAATTGTAATTCTTAATAAGAAGAGTGAATTCAAATTAGGATTTTTAATCATGAGTTCATGAGTTTATAGATTTGCTTGAATTAGTATAAGAGTGCTTTTAATCATTGGTGATTGATGTATGAAGTTTAGATATCACACGGATTTATGAGATACCTAGTGTTTTTTCTATGATGGCAAATATTTCTTTAGATTGCCTTATTCACACTTTCCATTTCTCTGTAGAAGTCATCATTGAATTAATTCCTCTTGAACTATCACTAATAGTCAGATGGCATCGTGATGTTATTCAACATCGAAGACACAATCATCACCTCTGGACACTTTCTTTTCTTTTACTGCAAGCTAGAAATAGTTTTGATCAATTAAGAATTTTGAATACAGACATAACACTTTTACTCTTGATTAAGTAAATTAAAATTTATTCTTCGCGAAATATAAATAGTTGTGATTTGTTTTTAAGAATAGATTTCACTTGTCAAAGATAGTTTTGATAGAGTAATTTCTTACTTGCTTGTTCATTCAGATATAGATAGATTAGTTGCTTACTTGCTTATTTACTTGTTCACTTAGAGATAGATAGATCAAATAATCCAGAAATAGCTAACTTGTTGTTTGCTTATTTAAAAAGAGATTGAATAGATAGCTTTGAAATATATTTCTTTTTATTTTCTTATTTAGAGATAATTCATAGTCCTAGATTGTTTAAGGTTACTTAGGTCATATAGAGTTCATAATTCTAGAATTTATTAAAGCTCATAACATACCATATATTATATATGTTATGCAATAACATACCATATATAATAATATAGTATGTTATAACATAACATATATTTTATTCAAATGAAGAAATGGAGAAATTCATCAATGAGGTTTAAAATGAAGAAGCTTCTTATTAGATTGAAACCAATTCATTTTCAGGATTTCACGTTCCCGTTTATTAAGAGAGAGAGAGAGAATCCTCAAACTCTCCCAAAGTTCTCAATCCTTCTAGCATTGTGAAATCCATATTGACCTAGTCAACCTAATATGTAGACTATTTACGCATGTTTTTAGATGTTCTATAATATTGTATTTTTTATCAACTAGTCTGTCCAATGAGATCAAGGGTGGAAACACTTTTCCGCATCATAATTACATATATCAAACATGTTAAATCCTGCTAAATTATGAAAACCTCCAGTAACTGAAGCTCTACAGACTCTAAATCAATTTCTCTTTACTAACAACTTACAAAATATCTCTTCTACACCTATATGTCCAAGTCGTAGAGAGATTTATATAGACTTCGGATAGAAATGAACCACCAGATAGATAAACCATACATGATTTTCTAGTTATTTCATGTTTAAGAGGTCAAGATAAAAAATAAATATGTCCAGGAATGGTTTCTCTATTAGACCGAAAGGCACATGTCTTCCAAAACATATTACAATTATGGGAGTATTATGTTCCTTATGGAAAACATACTTGATTTGAGTTTATTAGCATTATATTTGGAGAGGATAACATTATATTAGGTGAGGCTAATATAGATTAGATATCTAGACCTACATAGATAGTGTTGGCACCTCGAATCTTACGAGCCACGGGTTGACAATTTAATATCAAAATAGATAGCATATATTTTACTCTATAATCTGTCTGCAATTTTCTGAGGGTCTCGGCCAGATTTATGTCTTCCTCCCTTTATCCTCCATGTCCATTGGATTTGGTTCCTTCCCTATCCAAATGGACATACAACCCTCTATTTTCATGTTCTTGATTGGAGACTACCTGAGTATCATCCATCACTTTTTTACTTTGTGCTGACTCTGATCTGACAACTGTTAATTCTGCAAAAACAATGTGCAACCAACAGAACTTTGTCAGGCTAATTTTTCTTAATAATATCATGGAAACATGAACCATTCTGATTCATTAATATATCAAACTTATTTTCTATTGTTTTCCTGAGAATTTAACTATTCAGTTCCAATTTCTGGGTGAAAAGTTATCTTCTACTATTCAATACCTTTCCAATGTCTACTTCCATGATCAATTATGAGTTTTGAGAAGGAAGTTATGGCTACTTGAACAATTTGTTCCTTTTTTTGTTCTTTAAACAACATTTTCGGGCGCTAGACCCTTCCCTTTAGCCTTTAATTTTCATGTGACCACGGCTGTGACCAAGTGCTAATAGTTGGGTGCTTACTCCGTGCTTCAAAGTTTCAGGATTCAGTTGTTTTAAACTCACCATAACATCAATTTTCCGAACCCCGAGACCACAAAGTTCGCAATTAATGTGAGAGGGAGCAATGGTCCTCACTCTCTACCCAAATCAACAACCACAATTATCTTTGGGACTTTGTTCTTCAGGGTTTCCAAAGCCTTTAATGCCATAAACCTCTGGAGGGACAATTATCTAGAGTGTCAAATCTTTTGACACACGTCCATGACTTTCAACGGTCATGATGAAATTCGACGCTTTGGCCTTTGGGAGTTCTCAAACCATGTGACCCCTCTTTCCTATGAAGTGGCTATCCTTTACAGTGCAATATCAGGTGCCACACGTACCCTGTGATCATTAGGGCCCCACTAGCCATGCTCAAGAAGAGTGTCGGGTGGAGAAATATTAGAAGCAGGGACTTGGCCCAATATGACAGGTGCACGTGTCACACTCTAAATAGCATTTCTATCCTCCAAAGGTTCTTAACTCATTGAAACATGGCACACATCCCATGTGTCCATGTCATCTGTGATGACATCAACAACGACATCACTTCAGGACTTCGGGGTTCGAAAATTTTACACTTTCATTCCCCAAATATTCCGAACTCCAAACTTCCAAACTACTTTATATTCCTAGGGTCCAATCAGTACGGTGCACCTAGGGTGCTACATCTCACCAATACAGAGGTGACATGTGGACCAATCAATTGTTGACGCATGTCACATTCTCATTGGCACAAATGACTTGTCAAATACACAAAACAAATGGACACATGGCATGTGTACGGTGTTCCACATCACCCTAGGTGACATCAGTGGCCACATCATTCCCGTGCTTCTTGGCTTTGGAACTTCGACACTTCAGGCTTCAAAATGTTTTACTTCCACAAGATTGTTAACTTTCAAACTTCGAATTCCCGAACCTATCAACTTTTTTTGAGGTCCACGTAGTACAATTGTCATCATATAAGATGGTGACACTTGGCCCCACGTGTCGGATTTAGTTTGGTCCAACAAGGTAGTCAAAGTTCCATTATGACTGACACGTAGCAGGACTGAGGAATTCCACATCACCTTGGGTGAATTCATCATGCCACGTTACTTCACGACTTCGAGCTTTAGGAATTTCGAGAGAATTAACCCTAGCACACCTCATTTCTCCCGAACCCTGTACTCCTGAACGACTGTGAGTTATACAGTTCACAACCACCTGCGCGTAGATATGACGATTGAGATATGTTTTCTCACCACTTTGCCTTACCACTTTCCCTTGGATTTATCTAGGACTCTGATCTATCCTTGGTCAAAACCAACAGTCAAGCACTTCTCACCAGATCTACGGTGTAGATCCTTCTGGGACTTCGTAACTTCGGGCTTCGGCCCTTTCTTCTCTATAACATGTAAAATTCGTTGGATTCATGAAGTACGAAGTACTTAGGGGTTGACCCTCATGTACCTTTCTCCAGATCTGATGGTTGTGAAGGATCTGCTCCCTTCCGAACAAATCCTCGTGGCCCAACACAATAGTTGTTGTAGTCTCTTTTCTATGCTATCTTTCTGAACCAATATACCCCCTGAGCTTCCAAACATGGCCATGGTGTTCTATTGGCACTCTAGGACGCTCTAAAATTCAAATTTTTCCCTCTTGACACTAATTTTCTCTGATATTTTGATTCCATAATTATACGGCCTAATTTAGGCTCAATGTCGAAAACTGGGCTCTGAACTTCAATTTTGTCCATTTCGAAAACAATTCCTTTCTGAAACCTTTTCTTCAACTTCCAATAGCATGGACCATCCAATATCAGTGTCAAAACCATGGCTATGATACTATTTTGTAACATTCCCAGCCACACAACAGGACTGGAAACTCCACAGAGAAAACATATTTCTGCTCTGATACCATTTTGTAACGTCCCCACACCCAACGGGTCGAGAACACTGCCTTAGTAAAAAACTATGATATACACACACATATATATATGATGAAATTGAAGCACAAAATTAACATTTTGTTCATACACATATTCACGCGGAAGCGACAGTAATACATACATGCAATTTTGATAACATTATAACACATGTACAAGATACACATCATACAAAAAACATATATTTGGTACTTATATTTTAATAGATGACCATCAACTGTGTGAATACCTTCCATGAACCTCCTAGCATTATACCACACTGCACATCACACTCAAAAGTGGGTCACCCCCGAGATGAGACTAAACTCCACCCAGGGCAAAGGAATCCTAGACCAGGTTGAGGCTATGGGAAACTGCATAGTGAAACTAGAAGGATTCTCTCCAAGGAGCCTACTTATGCCCATTGATCACAAAGTCTCATTCCCCACATGCCTATCCCACCCTGGTAATATGCACCTTCATTTTTCCATATTCCATTAACTGCTCCACTTCCCTTCCAGGGCTTCAGCAATAGGTCAGATCAGAAATTCTCAAAGCTTCGTAGCTGTTGTTGAACTCCCTCCATGAGAAATAACTTCCCCAACAAACTCTCTCACCTGGAGAGAGTTTATCATAGGCATGACAACCTACCTATTGAACCATGGGTATAAAAACCAACCTCTTCAACCATGGGCCTGACAACCCACCTCTTCAACCATGGGCCTGACAACCTACCTCTTCAACCGCAGGCCTGACAATCCACCTCTTCAATCCATAATAACCAAAATCGGGTTAAGGAAAGGACATGAGTCAACAAATTATAGAGGTTCATAAAGGCAGAAAAGGCTTTGGCTACATGTTTGTTCAGTGTGTGTGTGAATTTCACAAGGGATGGATAGAATGTTGAGGATGAAATCGTGGGAAACTAAAATGGCTAGACTGGTCTGAATGTTGTGAGTGAGACAGAAAAATATGGTGAGAATGGTCAGTATGTAAGATCATAAGAGAAATTCAATGGTTAGAGTCAACTCCTCTAGATGGTGGCCATAATGGTTCTTGAACCCCAAAAATGGTGGAAATTCCCACATAAATTTGCATGCATCATGGGTGACACTTGGCTCTCCAAGAGCACGTTCCTCTCCACTTGGGTTTGTTCCTCTCCCCAAAGGAACTTAGGATAACTAGGTTTATTTCCCAACTTTAGTATTTTTCAGGAATACATTATAATATTCCCTTAGGTTAAGCCCTCAAGCTTAGGCCCTCTTTCCTAGCCTCTCATCTCCATCCCTTTCCCTACCAAGTGGAGTTTATTCCCCCATAACTCTTTCTTCATGGTCGGTCTACATGCAACAATGTATTTTATTAATAATATGTATAATTACATATACAAAATCAAGACCACTGGCCTTAGCATATAGGCTCTATGTCCTAATAACATATAATTCTACCAGCTTATAACTACTTGGCTCACCAGCCTATAAAAATCATTACATTTCACAAGGGGATCGACCTTGGGATATTACACTTCTTCAACTTCATTTCTGAGATTTCTCGGACAATGACTACCTTGGGAGTTCCTTGGACTGCTCTTTTATTCCCCTCCTCATCCAAGCAAGTGAATGCCTTGTTATGGAAGTCTAATATGGCATGTTGTTGGTCCAACCAATCCATACCAATTAGGAAATCATATGATCCCAAAGGAAAGATGTTAAAATATGACTTGGTACTCAGTCGATTCATTCCCACTGGACATTATTTAACCGACTCAACAACCTTTCTCTTTGCTCTTATAGCCAGCTTCACCAGCTAATATTTCCCATTCTTGCTTCTTGGCAAAAGCAATCTTTCCACAACTTTAGGATCTATGTAACTATGACTAGATCCCGAATCTATTAAAATAGTAAAGGCATGGTTATTTATCATACCTTCAACTTCAATCATGTGAGATTGAAACTCAGCTTGCTTGTTTTCCAGGGCTTCATATATCCTAGGTACTCTTCTTCCCATGTCCTCCACTATTTCTGATTGTTGAACATTGTGAACAATTATCACCTTATCCTTTTTGTGAGGGAAATATCTATACTTATGATCTCCATTGCAACCCCAACATTGCATAAGTGTCTTCCTTGGCATTTTCCCACCTACTTCATCCATCCTAGGATCCCTCAAAACTAGTTTTCCTTGAGGATTATTTCTAAAAAATGGTGGCATGTTCCCCTTCTACCTCTACTCCCTCTTAAACTTCCTCTTGTCTTCCTAAGAGTTTTGGAAAGTAGGATTTCCTTTTTGTTGATCATATAATAATTTTTCTCTCCTTATAGTTTCTTCCAAAGTCTTGGGATCATCATTTTGGATTTTATCACTGATGAAAGATGGCAGCCCACTCAGATATCTCTGGATCTTGAATGCCATGTCCTTAATGAAAGGGGAATACTTCAACAGCTCTATAAATCTCCTCTCATATTAATCTATTGTCATGCTACCCAGTTTTAATTCAAATAACTCTTTCATATTCTTGTCATAATATCTATTGGCTAAGAAATTATTTTCAAAATGTTTCTTGAATTCCTTCCAAGTCACATTTTTATCCTTGAGGTGTGGTACTTACACTAGCTGATCCCACCATATGGATGCCTTTCCTTTAAGTTGGTAGATGACAATTATTCCCTCTGCATGAGAAGAATATTTTTGCAATTGTAATTATTTTCTCATGCCAATTAGCCATGTCTCAACATCGTCATCCTTCTTATGCTCTCCATAAAAAGTAGGAGGTTTGATCTTATTCATTTATCCTTTCAACTCATCCACCCTGGACCTCCTATGTTTCCTCATAGGGGATAGACTCGAGATAATGTGTTCTCTCCTATGGGAATTCTTTTGGGAGTGTTGGTGATGTCTTCTACCACTTCTCGGGGATGATTTTAAGGATGGAGATTTATTTTAAAATGTAGAAACCTTGGCAAATATTACTAATCCTTCATATGCCAACTATAAATGATTGGCGATATTTTTGTAAAAATATTCAAATTTATAAGTATTTTATACAGTTTTTATAAAATTTTGGCGATTTTGAGGTAAAATAATTTTATCCTATAGAATGTGGGTGAATCATTTTTAAAATAACGAATCTCATTTGGAAAAACCATGGAAAATTATCCCATGAGGGAAATTTAGCCCCTAAAATCATCCCTTATTCCTCTTGTTTCCTAACTAGGGGACCTGTGGTTCTATGATTTTATGGATCCACTTTCCTTATCCAAATTCTTTTCAATTGTTTCCAGGCTATGTATTAACTTGATACTGAAGTCTTCATGTTTCTCCTTAGCTCTCTTAAGCCTTTCGTTATTTTCCTGGTGAATTTGGACATATTTTTTCAAATTCTTAATGATTTTCATCATGATCACTTCTTTATCTATTTCTTCTCCATGCCCATTGGAGTTTGTTCCTTCAATTCCCAAATGGACATCCATTCCTCTAGCTTCATTCTCTGAACTATAAGCATCATGTGCCTCCTCCATTTCTCTGCACTATGGAACAATTCGGTTCGGTTCTATCAATTGTTAACTCTGCAAAATGTGCATTCAACCGAATTTTTGTCAGGCTATTAGACTTAATAATTCTCCAAACTAACTTAAACAATTTGTTTCAACAAAAGAATATCAGACTCTATTTTTTGTGGGTCTTTGGTCGATCAAGAATCCCCATGGTTCTATCTTCGAGCCCTAATTTGTTCTTACAATTCACTTTCAGGCGGTAGCCCCTTTTTCTTCAGCCCTTAATTCGCATGTGACCACAGTCGTGATAAAGTGTTATTAGTTGGGCGCTTATCTAGAATCTTGAAACTTCGGGGCTCCGAAGATTTAGAGGTTTCCAAACCACATCACAACAAATATCCTGGAGTGTCGAATTAGAGAACTCATGAAGTGGGGTGGATCAACAGTCCATGGCTTCCCAACATCCAACGGTTGATATTTACTATGGAACTTTGGGCTTCATAACTTCGACGGATTTTACATTTTCACACCCAAAAACTCCCAAACTGCAAATCTCTAAATACTTCCACGTCACCCCTGGTGACATCATCATGCCATGTTACTTCGGCGCTATGGGACTTCAGGGATTTCTTTATCCCACTTGATCGTGAATCATTTCTTCTAAGGTGTCAAGTCTCTGGACTTCAGGATCTGGTGCTACGCATCCCTTGCAACCATCAGGGGGCCACTAACCATTCTCAAGAAGATTGCTGCATGGAAAAATACTAGAAGCGGACATGTGGCCCATTATGATAGGTGACACATGTCATGTTCTAACTTTCATTTCTATCCTCCAAAGGTTCTTAAGTCACTGACACATGGAACACATCCCATGTGTCCACATCATCCCTAGTGACATCAGTAGGCCACGTCACTTCAAGACTTCGAAACTTCGGGCTTCAAAATATTTTACACTTACATTCCTCAAATCTCTCAAACCGCAAACTTCCAAACTACTTTACCCTCCAGGGTCCATATGGTACATATGTCAAAAAATAAGGTGGTGGGACGTGGCATGTCTAGGAAGGTCCACAACACTCCAGGTGATGTCATCATTCCATGCCACTTCGAAACTTCGGCTTCGAGACTTTGGGCTTCGAGAATTTTCACACTAGCACACTCCAATTCTCCCGAATGATGAACTCCTAAACACATTGCTCTTCTAACACGCATCCCTTTTGATGGAATATCTGGATTAACTTTGGACTTTGAGACTTTTGTCTTCGAGATTTTTCACACTAGAATATATTTTTTCTCCCGAATGCCAAATTCTTGAACCGCTATGAGATCTATGGCTCACAATCATTCGCACATAGATTTAATGGCTGAGATATTTCTTTCATCATTATGCCTTACATTCTTTCTCTTGACTCGATCTATGGCTTCGATCTATATTCGACCAAAACCAACGATCAAGCACTTTCTTCCCATATCTACGGTGTAGATCCACTCCAATAATTCAGAACTTCGGTCTTCGGTCCTTTTTTCTCTATAACCTGTAAACTTCCCCGAAGTCGCGAAGTCTAAAGTACTTAGGGGTTAAATTTCATGCACTTTTCTCCGGATCTAACAACTTTGAAGGATCTTCTTCCTCCCAAATAGATCTCAAAGCCCAACACCACATTTTTTATGGTTTCTTTATCTGTTTCCATTCCTTAAACCATTATACCTCCTTAGCTTCTAAACACAGTCCAAGTGTTCTCTCAATGCCCTTCTAGCACTCTGTACATCAAAACTCTCTAGAATGTTTACTCAAAATTCCTTGTTCGTGGCCCATCCAGGTTCATTGTTGAAACCATGGCTCTGATACCAATTTTTAACATCCCCAACCACCTCCAACAGGCCGGCAATGCAACCTAATGACTGTGTCTTTTAATTCTTTGGTCTGATACCAATTTGTAACATCCTCGGCCACCCAGGCCGAGCCATGCTACTCCAGAAAACTATCATTCTCGATTATACATAGTATATATATCTAAAGCAATTTTTTAACTAGACATAAACATTTTTTTCATACATAGATTAATTCGGAAGAGACAATAACACATACAAATTAATAGATGATTTTCATTCTGCATTAACAAATTAACACACAACATAATGCAGAAATAATAGTAAAAATCATACATGCAGTAATCACAGACAAAACCCATAAATATAACAGCATATATAAATACACAACATGTAACCAAACTTGGAAATGGTACTTATCTTTTAATTAAAGTGCACCAACTGTGTGGAGACCTTCCATGAACCTCCTAGCCTTAGACCATGCTTCTCATCACTTTCAGTAGTGGGTCACCCCCGAGTTGGGACTAAACTCCATCAATAAGGAATTCCTAGGCTAGGCAGGGACAACAGGAAGTTGCATGGTACAACAGGAAGGATTTACTCCAACGAGCCACTTACACCCACAACTCGCAAACTCTCATTCCCCACATGCTTTTCCCACCATGGGAGTGTAAACCTTAACTATCCAACAATCCATCAGTCGCTACACCTCCCTTTTCTTTGGTCTTCAACAATAGGTCGGATCAATAATTCTCAGAGTTTTGTATCTGCTACTCAACTCCCTCTAGGATAACCCACTTCTTAGCACACTCTCTCACCTAGAGAGAGTTTCAAATAGGCATGAGAACTTGCTTCTTCACTCTCACTCCTACACACACGGTCATGGTGATGGAAGCAATAGAAACTGGACATGGGGAACGATACTGATAGGAAAATACGCAGGAAACCCACAGGTGCAAGTACAATGAGGGTATCAAACTATGCCTGTAGCAGAGGTTCAGGTGGTTGAGAAATTCAAAAATGGTAGACAAAATGACTAACTACGTGCTTGATCAGTGTCTACATGAATGGGAAAAACCATGGCCAGCTACCCAATAGAATCGTGAGTTTCGTTCCAATGGTGATAATCCCCCTCGAGACTAGTGAGAGAACCCCCTTAAAACTGCATGGGGTTTGGATGACACTTGGCTCTCCAGGAGCATGTTTCCCCCCCACCTGGAAATTTTTCCCCTCACTAAAGTAACTTAGGATAATTAATATCCTCCTTACATCTTTTAGAATAATAATTATATATTATTCGCTTAGGTTTAAGATCTTAAAGTTATCCCCTCTTTACTAGACTCTCAACCCCATCCCTTTCCCTACCCAGTGGAGCTTAGTCCCCCATAACTCTTTGTTCATGGTTGATCTACATGCAACGATGTTTTTATATTAATAATATGAATATTTACATGTACACAACACTCTCCTGTCCTAATCAACACATAATCCTACAATCTTATAAATACTTGTCTCACCAGCCTACAAAACATCATTACATTCATAATTACAATTGGGGCTCGACCTAGGGGTATTACATCAATCATGTTGGATTGGTATTCTACTTGTCGATCATATAAGGATGCATAAATCCTTCCCATGTATTTGACTATTGTAGCCTCTTGGATGTTGTGTATAGTCTTCACTCTGTCCTTTATGTGTGGGAAATCCTTGTACAAGTGATCTTTTGTTCATCCCCAACATTGGATTGGTGGTCTTCCCCTTTTTACCGAGTCTTATTTCTTGGAATCATCCTTGGCACACTGGTCTTGCTGATTTTTATTAGGCTCATTTCTATTGAAAGGAGGTTTGAATCCCTTCCTCCGTTGATCAGATTTTTCCTTCTTCTTGTCCTTCCAACATTTTTGCATGGAATCTCTACCCTGGACTTGCTCATACAGGTATTTAGCCTTCCTGATATCCTCAGTGAAGGTCTTGGGCTCATTATACATAATATTTTCTTTATAAAAGGCTGGCAATCCACCCAAAAACCTCTATATTTTCACTTTTTCATCGTTTATAAAACCAACATATTTTAACAACCCCAAGAACTTCTTCTCATATTCTTCCATCGTCAAGCTGGCCAACCTAAGTTCAAAGAACTCCTACATTTTCTTGTCATAAAAATTCTCTGAGAGGTACTTCTTCTGTAAATACTTCTTGAATTTCTTCCAAGTTATCCTATTCTCATTAATATGTTCAACATGGTTCAGTTGATCCCACCACATAGCAACTTTTCCATGTAAGTTATAGGTGGCAATGTTGGCTTCTAGATTGGATGAATATTTGTGCAATTGTGAATATCTCTTGAGTCCAAGTAACCATGCTTCAACATCATATTCCCTTTCTCTTTCACCATCAAAGGATGGTGGCCTAATATTCCTCAAAATGCCTTGCAAATTGTCCACCTCATGTCTACTTATTTGGTGCCTAATAGGAGACACCTCTAGACTTCTTAAGGAATATTCATATGCATAAAAATTTCTCATTGAGTAAGGAGGTGAGTGGTGTCTATGAGCTCTTCTAGCACTTCTAGAATAACCAACTCTTCCATGATCATCTCTTCTTTCATGACACCTGCCTTCTTCCTCTTGATTTGAGCCATTATTGGCTTAACCTTGCAACTAATTTAAGCTCTACAACACTCAAGCATTTATCTGACTTTTCTCTCTCATCAACCTCTTTTTTTCTTCCTTGTAGCTCTGCACTTCTATTTTCAGTCTCTTCACAGTTTCTAGCAATGTTTCTTGCTCCCATCGGCCCTTGTGTCCGTTGGATTCTTTCTCTGCATTGCCAATTCTAGTATTCTAGCCTTTGGCCTCTTTATCATGGTTGAAGGATCCCTCACCTTATTTCATTTATTCAATACTCATTCTGAGTTGATAAGATTAAATCCCTTAATTCTGCAAAAAGTGAAAGTGACCATTTTTTCAGAATTAAGCATATGATAAACAAAATTGTCAATAATGCTACAGGTCCTTTCAACTCCTGAAAAATATATACAAATAAAACTTCCATGTTATCCCTAGGCTGATACAGAAATCAATTATGCACAGGCACTTCCTTCAAACCACTTTCCCAAGTGACCATGACTAGAAACCATGACCAAATCCCTCCTAGTGCTTTTTTGTGTTAGAATTACAATATCTAAGATCGTGTGGGTTAAAATTGATCGAGGGATGATATTGACAGTCAACATGAGCTCCGAGACAATGACATTCAGGAGCTCTAGACTGTCCACACTCTCAACTCTTCTGGAGTTCCAAGTCTTCGAACTGCAGGATTTTTTGCCACGTATCCTGTCCCACTCAATGGCTAGGATTTCCTTCGCAGCTCTGGGCTTCGGGGCCTTCCCAAGAACCTCTCCAAATATCTCTCGGAGTGTCGAAATACCAGAGTTCCTCTCCTTCCTCCATGTATCACCTCCTGATCAACGGTGGAGATTAACTCTGACCTTCGGGAGTTCTTGACTCAAAGTAACCTACAACACAAATTCTATGGAGTACCAAGTCTCTAGACCTTGGGATCTTGTTCCACGTGTCTACTATAATAAATGGATGAGACGAACTCTAGCCTTTAGAAGTCCTCAACCCAAATTTCTTATGCCTTGAATCCTCTAAAGTGCCAAGTCTTCGTACTACGTGATCTATTTCCATGTGTCCTCTCTCGATCAACGGTGAGGATTTACTTCTCTCTTTGGAGCTTTGTTGGTTTCACCTTCATCACACTTCGTTCCTTCAGAACGTCGAACTGGAAAAATCCCATAATCTTCATCGATAAATAAGCACCAAGGGGTGCTACATGGAAGAAAATAAGGCACGTACATGTGGCCCTATTGGATGGGTGACACATTTCATATAATAACTGACACAAATGGTCTTTGAAAAACATGAGACATGGTGACATGTGCCAAGCATCAAGTGTGTCCATGTCACCCTAGACAACTTCAAGACTTCAAAACTTCAGGAGACTTCTCCACACTACACCACAAATCCCCTGAACGTCGAATCCCCAAATAGGTTGATCTGCAGACATGTGTCCTTAAATACGAATGGTCCATATTTACTACGGAGTTTGGGACTTCAGAGGTTTTCTGTTGATCCTCGACCATTGATCATCGACGATCGAAGATTTTCTTTGTCCCAGAAATAGAAAAAATTCACCAGAATATTTCAATCTTTGACCATCGATCATCGATGATTAGGAATTTTCCTTGGTCAATATTCAACCCTTCACCCAATTCTCCAACACCTAACCATTGATCGTCGATAATTTTTGTTAGTGAACTTCCACACTTAGAATTTTTTACAAAATCACAGGTGAATCTGGGTCGTTTATCTCCCGTCCAAGATTATCTTGACTACTAGTTTTCTCCAACTCCCAAAACAATCGAAATGAATAGGAACCATCAATGTTCCTCATTTTTCAAATCATTGAATCAATATGAGCCGCCAATTTGGTAATTTCACCAAACTTTTCCCAGCATTATAGAGGCCATTAAAATTCAAATGTTTTTGACCTTCTAAGTTGAATTCGGCTCCACAACTCTGCAGATAAAATTCATTAACTTCTTAGACAATCCTGGAATCATTCAAACTCAGATATATGCACGAATTTGTTGGATTTCACTCAAACGCTTCCACCGTTTTTCACAAAATTCACATACATATACATAAATTGTTGACAACGAATCTTCCCGATTTGCACTTGTTCTAGCCCTTAACAATCTTGTGTTTGAAATAGAAACTCTGATACCAATTTGTAACATCCCCAAACACCCAAGCCAGGAAATGCCACTGCAATTATTCTCTGAAACATACCCAACCTCCCACATGTCGAGCATGCCACACCAAGAATGCACCTCTTGGTTGATGTCGAAACTCTGATAACAATTAATTAATAAAGAAGCATGAAATAAATACATGCAATGATCAATATTCATACCACAACATAGAAGGAATGCACAATATACCATTCACAACATTAGCTAACAAGCATCCATATTATAAGTACAAATCTTAGGTATAATAATTTTATATGCAACGGAAATAAATACACAAGCAAAGGAAACCATAACAGATAGAACTTATCTTTTAACAAATAAGACACCAACTGGCTGTATACCAAGGACATTCCACCCAACCATAGACATTGTTGTTCCAAGTCTCAATAAAAATTTCACCCACAAGTTAGGGCTATGAATCCACAAGGATGGTTCCAGAGTGTTAATTGGCTTCCCAAACCAGTCAGCACTCAAGCTCTCACATGCTCTCCAACACTCACAGTAGTCCAAGAACCCATCTCTCATCTACCCATAATGCACCACCCAATAGAATGGATCCCCACCCTTAACTACCATGCATCCCCTTAGGCAGTCCCTCTCCTTCCAGGGCTCCAGTGCAGCTAGTCCAGAATCTCCATGTTGGGATTCTCAGTACTTGCAGCTATGATCAAATCTAAACACAGACCAAGCATATGAGACATGCAAGCCTCGAATCATGGATGGATTACACCAACGATCTCTACAACTAACAACTGTGGTTGTTCTTCAAAAACAATTATCCCTTCCCAAGCCAAGACACAAAAATGAGGAAAGATGAGTGAGTGAAGGAATGAATGGAGTGCAGACTCCATGAGAGAGAATGAATAGTAAACAAATCGGGTGAATAAACACGTGATGTGACCAACAACAACACCATAATGGGGACAAGAATGACAGTGAGAGAACGACCAAAAAAAATGAGAGAATTTTCCAATGGGAGAACCCCTTCCACAGACCAAGGACATTTTTTTGTAATTCATGGGGATCAAGAACCTCTTGGCCTTCCCCCAAGAGGTCACGTAACTGATCCCCCCCCCCCCCCCATTACACAAAATGGGTAATATAAATAAAAAATCAATTATCCCCTCAAGCCCCTTCTCTTATGGAATCATAGCCCCCTATAACTCTAGTCCTTGTCTGTCTAGCAACCATCAATGTATTTATTATTATTAATGATCAAACTATTACATTTCTTAGGCACATTGGGCTTTTCATAATTTTTTGGGAACTCTTTCCACTCAACAATATAACAATACATTATTTAATATGGGGGCTCAAAACCCAAGGTGTTATAGTTATGTTCCTGAGTGGGGTTTCCTTCATGTCTATTATGCATTGAGATTCTAGTAGGAATTCTCCCTTGGGTTCCACCTAAATCACAGACCAGTCAATAATATGATTAGAATCATGTACATACTTCTTTAATAAAGAAACATGGAAAAAAATATGTGCCTTCACTATGGAAGGAAGTAATGTCGATAAGCTACTGGTCCCACTCTATCCAAAACTTCAAAGGTTCCAGAATACCAGGGTTCCATCTTGGCACAAGATCCCATCCTCAAAGAGATTTTCCTGGGTCTAACTTAGAGATACACATGATCCCCTACTTTTAACTCTCTAGGAGTCCTTTTCATGTCTACGTAGCTCTTTTTTCTATCCTGGGCTATCTTCATATTTTGTCTAATCTGAATTACTTGTTGTTCCATTTCCTTTAGCATATCTAGCCCGATTGTAACTCTATCTACTGGGTTGTTCTAGCTGATTGGAATGTTTCATTGTCTTCCATTGAGGGCTTAAAAAGGGTTCATCTTTAATGACTCTTGATATCCATTATTGTAGGAAAATTATACCAGTGGTAGGTAGTCCTCCGACTTCTTGGGTTGATGCATTACATGCATCCTCAACGTGTCTTCTAAAACTTGTTTTACCCTCTCTGTCTTCCCATGAGTTTGAGGGTGATAGGATGTAATAAAGAGAAATTTTGTTTCAAAACCAACAAACAAATATTTCCAAAAGTTTGAAGTAATTTTCATATCTCTATCGAATATAATTTCCTTAGGCATGACATGCAGCCTAAATATCTATTTCATGAAAATGTTGGCAATATTTATTTCCTTGCAAGTTGAGTTGACGGGTATGAAGTGAGAATCCTTGCTCAGTTTGTCCACAACTACCATAATGTCGTTGTTCTATTTGGTTGATCTTGGTAATCCTGCAATGAAATCCATGGAGATGGTTTCCCATTTCCATTCGAGAATTGGTTGGGGATGCAACAACCCTGTTGGGTGATAGTGCTCTACCTTGACTTGATGAAATTCTAGACACTTAGCTATGTAATCAACTATGTCCTTTTTCAGTCTGGTCTAATAAAATAGTTTCCTAGTGGCCGTGATCATTTTCTGATAACTAAGATGACCAATGTATGGTATTTTGTGTAGTTCATACATTATAAAACTCTTCAAGTCATCACAATTTGGAATATACAATATTCCCTTGTAAGTAAGCAGGCCATCATTAGGCATCTGATATCCTTTATACTTCATCCCTTTAGGAACTTTCTTTAGGTATGATGTCACGGGCTTGAAAAATGCATTTGTTTCTTGTGCAATTTTGACCCTCTCTTTGATGTCGAATTCACTGGTGCTTACAACTGCCAAGTGAACTACTTTCATACTTCTACTAAGGGCATCATCCACCCTATTCTCCTTTCCTTTGATATGTTTGATTTAAAAATCAAACTCACTAAGGAGATCCATCCACCTAGCTTGTCTCACATTGATTTTTGGTTGGTCAAACAAATACCTCAACCCACTATGATCTGTCATAAGTACAAATTTTCTACCTAAGAGGCAATGCCTCCACATTTTTAAAGAATTCACTATGTAATACAATTCCATATCATGGGTCACATAATTGACTTCACGCTCATTCAATTTTCTGGATTCGTAGAAAATCACATGTCTTTCTTGCATAAGGACTCCTACAAGCCCTTCCTTTCAGGCATCTATACACATAAGGAAGTCCTTGTTTGGGTCTGCAATCTTTAGTACAGGCGCATTGATTAGAAAGTATTTCATCTGTTGAAATATTTCTTCACATTCTGATGTCCAAATGAATTTAACTCCCTTTTCTGAAGGGAGGTGATTGGGCAACCAATCTTAGAGAATTCCTTTATGAACCTCCTATAATATCTTACTAGGCCCATAAAGGATCTAATATCAGACACATATTTTTGGGTAGGCCAATCCATGATAGATTTAATATTTTCAATATCAACTACCACTCCATCCTCAGAAATAACATGGCCTAAGTAATGGACTTGTTTCTGGAAAAAATCACACTTACTAAGCTTAGCATAAAGCTGATGTTTTCTTAGTACTTGGAGTACTAACTTGAGATGTTCTTCATGCTCTTCCCTATTATTGGAATATATTAGGATATCATCAATAAAAAACAACAAAAACCTATCCAAGATATTTCTGAATATGTTATTCATTAAGCACATAAAAGTGGTTGGTGCATTGGTAAGCCCAAATGGCACCACCAAAAATTCATAGTGACCATATCTTGTCCTAAAGGCTATATTGTGGATGTCTTCATTTTTAATTTGGACTTGATGGTATCCAGATCTCAAGTCAATCTTGGAGAATATTATAGCACCCATTAATTGGTCAAACAAGTCATCTATCCTTGGTAAGGTATACTTATTCTTTATGTTCATCTTATTGAGTTGTCTAAAATCTATGCACAATCTGAGTGTGCCATCTTTATTTTTTACAAAAAAGGCTCGTGATCCCCATGGAGACACACTTGGATGAATGTATCTTTTGTTCCACATCTCCTTCAGTTGTAGTTTGATCTCAAATATCTTTTGTGTACTCATTCTATAGGGTGTTCTAGACATTGACACCGCTCTTGGTACAAGTTCTATTGAAAAATCAATATCCCTTCTTGGAGGTAGACCTGACACCTCTTCTGGGAATACATATTTATATTCTCTTAATATGGGATGGTCCTCTAGGCTGGGTTTTTCATTCTCAACAGAGTTGATTACTTGTATTTCATACAAGGGACATCCCTTTCTGCAATACTTCTTCACTTGGAGGGTTGATATTTGTCTCACTGAGATAGGCTTTTGAATCCCTTGTATGGTCACCCTTCTTCCTTCTTCATTTTAACACTCCAAAATTTTACTGTAACAGTCCAACTTGGTTTTGTGGGCATCCAACCAGCCCATGCCAATCAACATGTCATAGGATCCTAAAGGAAGTATGTTTAGGTTCACTTGGGTGGGAAACCCACTTATAACGAATTGTCATGTTGGTATGACCTCTATTAATTTTATTTTGGTTCTAGTGGCTATTTGTACCAGCCATGATTTAACATGTTTAACTTGTTGCAATTTATAATTCTCAACAGTTTGAGGGGTAGCATAACTCAAATTAGAACCAGGGCCAATTGAAATGGAAATAGGATGGTTGGAAATCATACCTTCCATCTCCACCACTGAATCTTGGTGTTCATCTTGTCTATTATCCAAGGTTGCATAAATTTTTGGCATGATCCTAGCCACATCATTGTCTATGGTATCCTCTTGGACATTGTATAACCTCTTATTTATCTATTGCCTATGCAGACAGTCCCTCAGCAGATGTTCCTCTCCACAACCCCAACATTTCAAGGGTTCCCTATTTGTGTTATCAGTCTTACTTAGAAATGCTCCGAATGGTTTATTTCCACTCTGGGATGGAAAAGTTTGATGATACACACTTCTAGTAGGAAGGCTCATCCTAGATATCTTCCCATGGTTCTTAAATCTCAAGGATTTAAACCCCTTCTTCTTGAATCCCGATTTTTTTTCTTCTTCCATTCTTCATGCGGTTATGTCTTATTCTTAAATTGTTCATAGAAATACCTTTATTTTCAAAGAGTATATTCTAAATTCTTTGGCTCATCAAACTCAATTATGTCCTAATAGGTGTTGTAGGAAAATCTCCCTGCGGACAGGTAGATCGCCTCTAAGGCTTGACCTTAACCCTATACATAAAAATGCTTAACGTGGACACTGAGTCCCTTTCAAATCTATCTAAACTAATACATGAGAAGGAAGGATAACAAAAGTACCTCTTAATCGACGTTTTTCCCTGCACACTCCGAGTTGCACTCCAATCCTTTGCTCCTCGCTGAACTCTGTGGACAAAACAAGATACGACCACTTCCTACTCTATTGACATTAGCTTGAAAACATTTCTATCAATAAATGACAAGTTCATGTAAAATCAGACACAAACTAGAAACAAACAGGCCAAGCGTGTCATATTAATGAGAATAACGACAACAGTACTTACAATCGTAGATGCGAATGCGACAGCTTCGTCAAGTCCCCTTCGTCTAACCCTTTCCTGAAAGATCCACAACCTAGATAACAACAACTTCATTGATCACTCTCCTTTGGATGACTGTAAGTTTCCTCCAAGATCATAAGTTTCATATGTTCAATTCTTCCCCCCTTTCCACCATCATAGAGCCTATTTATATAGGTTAAGAGGGGCTTAACCTCTTTAGTTATCTTTAGAACAAGTTGGGAACCTTCCCCTTAGGTCAGGGATCTCTTGATGAAACCAAGAATTCGAGCACAATCGCCTTCTAATATCGAAAGATCCTTTCCTCATTCTCCTCAACGGGCTAACAACTGACCCAGAATAGGGAGCGCTCCCTCAGAAGGGCATCAGAGTGTTGTAGTGCTCCTTGGTAAGCCTTGGGGAAGTGCCAGCACTCTCAATATGAGAAGCGCTCCTCCAAAAGGGGCTGGGGAGCGTTATAACTCTCCCTGAAGTATTATAGGGGAGTGCCAACGCTTCTGGAGCTGAAGTAGGGGAGCATTCCCCCTCCAAACCTTTGTTTCAAGGTTCCTTTCAGCTGTCAAGAGTTATTTTACTCTAGTAAACCAGTTCTCCTCCTTCAAATCAGTCATGTGAGATGTTATAAGTGCTTCCTTAGTGTCGTTATCATGGCATTATGTCTGAACATCATTTGCGACACTAGTGACCAACTTGCGACACTTGCAAAAGTTGTAGGGAAGATGCGACACTTACGACGATTGATAGGGACAATGCGACACTTATCCAGTTGAGCAATTTTGACGTGTAACAGAATGCCCCCCAAAGTATGAAGTCAGAAGATATGAACTGATGACTGAAATACTTTGTAGACATTCAAGCAAGGGTATAGACTTGGAGAACCTGACGGAAGCTGCACACAAACATCCAACAAATATCATGACATATTTCAAAACCCAAG